>QKWP01000916.1:69278-112617 GCA_003550325.1 Gigaspora rosea | reverse complement strand
GTTTTAATGCATTTTTAGGTGCTGAACAAGTTTACTTAGTGCATTTTGTTAGACTCAATTAATAAAACTTTACAAATTATAAGATTTTATAGAATTTTATTAATAAAATCTTATGATTCATAAAATTTTACTAATTAATTCTAACAAAATGCACTAAGTAAACTTGTTCAGTGCCAATAAATATATATAATTATATTAGACTCAGACCAATTTGCAGACTTTGGACCAGACCCTTAGACGTTTTTAAGTTTTTGGACCAAAAGAGATATGGTATGTATTTTTAACTAGCCAATCACAATTATATATTTATAACCAATAAAAAAATTGTGATTATGAAGAGGTATTTTTTTTAATAAATCAATTTAAAAAATCTCTAAAAAAATGTAATAGTGATTACACTATTATTGTGATTATATAAAGGTATTTTTAATATTAAAAAAAATGACTGCACAAAATCGTGTGACTATATAGAGTTTGTAACTATATGGGAGGTGATTGTATAGAGGTATGACTGTATTAGTTAAATTAGCAGGTATTATATTACTAATCGATCACTTTGGAACACACTTAAATATACAAAGAAATATAATACATCCAGAGTTGGCTCTTTAAAATTTTAAATATACCAGTACTAGTAAAATGCTTTGTGATACTTGAAATTATAATTTAATTTTTAGAAAACATGTAAACATGAAATATCTACAATTTGAATGTACAGAAAAAAATAGAAAAACAAAAGCAACAAGAAAGAAAAAAAATAAAAAAAAATAAAAAAAATAACTTAGCAGAATGTTTTTTTTTCCTAGTTATAGATTAAAAAGCACAGCAACTTGTATTAATACTCTTTTAATATCAGATAATGTACCAATTTGAGCTATTGTAAACCACTTATACAAGTGAAACCAAGATTTTTTTAAATTAAATAATGGCTTTTTGCTTCTATTACCTAAGCAAAAAACCAATATTTTGTAAATTCAATTCACTTTTTTGAATATTGTAATTACGTAAAAGTTTTTAGATATAATTGCATTGCCTATCTCTTAAGGGCGCCTACTTTTATCACCTGATTTTAGTTTATTAGTAGCCCTTACCCCCCTCTAGATATGAAAATTATCAGGTCTTATATATAATTTCCAAAATTTTTGACTCCCCCCAGAAAATCAGGTAATAAAAGTAGGCTCCTTAACAGATTAAACTATTTATGTTTTTGTTGTTCGAATATAAAAAATATTTTTCAACTTTTATTTTTTAGCAAATCACAAACAATTGAAGTATTCTACTAATCAAAAACCAAAAAGATTCTTCAAACAAAATTCTTTGAATAATTGTTTAGTTTTTCTATTATTTGAAGTACAAGTACAAATCATTTTAGAAAAAAAAAATATATGAAGTATTTCATATTGTTTTGATTTTGGACTAATTTGGAATTAAGCAAATTTCATGATTTTGATTGATTAAAGGTAACAGGTGACTATCAGGTAATCTCATAATGTGCTTGGCCTTAGATAGTCACATGTAATTTTCTTTTTAGGGGAGTAACAAAAATCAGATGATTTTTTAGGGGGGGAGGAGGTAAAAAAAGTTGAAATTATATATAAGAACCTGACTATTTATATATTAAGGAAGAGGGAGGGGGGTAGGCCTCTGATAAAAAATAATCAGGTGATTAATAACACTGCCCTTACATTATTTCTATTTTTTATTATACAAATCGCCTTTTATTTATAATTGAAAAATATTAGCCATATCAAAATTTACATGAATTTAATAAAACTTATTTTTCAAAAAATTTGCAAAATGGGCCCTTTTAATATAAAACACTCCATATGTCAGATCAGGATTAACTTAGCATAGTAATATATAGTTTTTAACATCTTTTAGCATATAAGAGAGGCGGGAGTATTGTGAACAAAGAAGATATTGTGAACAGGATGGATATCTTATGATTTAGTAATCAGAAATGAATGATTTTTATACCATTCGAATCATCTCAGAGAGACGAATCGAATAGTATAAAAATCATCCAATTCCAATCACTAGATCACAAGATATCGTTATTTATGCAAAATATAAGTTTTGTATATATTTAAAAATCTGCAAATTTTTATATAATATACCTTTAACGATCTTGGGATCCCATATTGGATTTTAAAAATTTTGTACTTGTTAGAATTGTCTTACTGAGACAGTCCTTTTGGTTGTAAAATTATCCAAAACGGACCAGTAGATCAAAATTTATCACTGTGTTCACAATACCCTTCTTTTTTCTAAAATTTAGTTTATTTAGTTTTTATATTCTATTTTGTATATTAATTATTTATATCTAAAACAATATCTATATCTATTATCTATAACTATATACTAAAAAAATTTGAGTGTAACGTTTTTGCGTAATGATAACGTTTAGATTACTCTATTATACTGTGTAACGATAACGTTTAGATTACCTATTTATACTGTATAATGATAATGTTTAGACTAACAATATAAATAATTGTATTAAAGTATAGTATTTATTTATACTGCAATATGATTGGGCAATATAATTTGTGTAATATTTATATGCATATAGGTTACACAAAGGCTTATTGTACTGCTTTCGCAAAAATAATTTTTGGTTACATGCTGCTAATGTTGTATAACGTTTTACAAACCCTATTTTGGTAACTTTTTAGTTTTGAACCCAAGTCAGGTTATTTGAACCAAAACTGGGTTCATTTGAACCAGATTAGGTTCATTTGAATCAAAATCGGGTTTATTTGAGCCAAATTATGTTTATTTGAGCCAAATTAAGGTTTATTTAAACCAGATCGGGTTTATTTAAGCCAAAATCAGCTTTATTTAAACCAAAAATGGGTTATTTGACCCAAAAATGAGTTTATTTGAACCAAGTAAGAACCCCAAAGAACTCAAATAGATATATAAAATAGAGCAAAATTTGAAAATTTACTATATAAAAATGCAATGTTTGATGAATTTCTATACAAAATTTCCCTTTTTAGAATCATCTGGTTCTACCAAGAGAGTGTTTACTATATGTGTCCGAAATTAAGCTACCTTTTTTGCCCAAAAAATTACACGAAAAATCGTAAAGTAGCTTATTTTCGAAATATTGAGTTTTTTGAAATAATTGAAAAATGTACTAATAAAAACTTGTCTAAATGACACCAAATTTTTACTGTAGGTGTATTTTGATGCGCTAAACAACTTTACTTATTTGACTTTTTGATGTTTATTTAGTAAAAAAAAACTTTATATGTAGCAACTGCTAACGAATTTTTTAAGATTTTTAAAAAAAATTAGGAAAATAGCTTATTTTAGGTAGTAGCTTATTTTCGAACATATACTGTATTTGAACCAAAAGCAGGTTTATTTGAACCAAACTTGGGTTTACTATTTTTAAAAGAAGCTATTTTCATTATTTTTTTAAAAATTTTTAAAGAAATCATTAGCAGTTGCTACATATAAAAGTTTAAAATTTACTAATTAAATCTCAAAAATGCTATTAAGTAAAGTTGTTTAGAACAATGAAATATATTTATAATAAAAATTTAAAATATTTGAACAACCTTTAATTAGTATATTTTTTTAATTTTTTTAAAAAATTTAACAATTTAAAAATAAGCTATTCTAATGTTTTTGTGTAACTTTTTGGGCAAAAAAAATATTATTTTCAAAAATATACGATATTTGAACCGGGCATTATTAGATAGCAACCTGTCGCTATAGTAACCTCACAATTGACCAATCAAATCAATCATATGAGTCATGTAATTGCTAATTTGCGAAGCAATATATATAAAGCAAACTAGCGAACATATGACTTACAGAACCGATTTTGATTAATTGATTACTCTAAAAATGTCGCATAATAAACCTGATTACTAAATTAAAAAAAATATTTACTGAAAATTTTATTAAAAAAACAGATTACTACTGGGCAACTCTTGAAATTTTTTATTTTTTTAAAAAAAAAAACAATGCAAATATACCAAAAGTTTTATTAAAAAAAAAGCAAATCACTATTGGGCCAACTGGCAAAATTTTTTTTAAATTGGTATTACAACTATACATGAGGACGAAACTATTTCGGGTTCCAAATTCTGAAATTAAAATTTGAAGACGAAATTGTTTTGACCTATTTTACTTGAAAGATGAAATTATTTGATACTTTTTTTGAATAGACGAAATTATAAGGAACATATCTATATAAATTTTATTTGCTTTTTCTTATAAAAAATTTTAATTTTCTCTAATAGAGACGAAATAGGCCTTTTTCAAAAATTAATTTCGGTGGCATCACTAATTACAACATTATGATATTATAAACCCAACAAATTCTATTAAAAAAAAATTAATACATGATTTAATAAAATCGCCAACGTTTTAAAGTCTCAAAGAATGTTCTTATTTGCATAGTATTTATATTACGTTTACTCATATATACATTCATATAGTTCTTTTATACATGTTAGCCTGGTACTTTTATACATGTTTACCCAGTGCTTTCATATATACTTACCAGGTATTTCCATACATGTTTGCCCAGTACTTTCAAAATACGTTTGCTTAATGCTTTTATTAAATATTCAACTGGTGCTTTAGCAAAATCTAAAAAAGTTAGTAAACAAAACAATAACAAAAAAAAAAAAACCAAGAACAAAAAACTTAATCTTATCTATTTGAAACATTACAAACATGTTTTTTGGTATTAATTCATACCTGGCAAAGCCTTAAAATAGTTAAAAAAAACCAAAATTAGTACCAAAATAAAAAGACAGAAAAAAAAAGTGAAATATAAAGAAGAAAATTTAATATCTTATCGGAAATACTGTACAAACACCTGCTCAGTATTGATTCACATCTGGCAAAGTCTAAAAACTTTAAGAAAGAAGTTAGTAGCAAAACAGTAGCAAAACACTAGCAAAACTAACAAGAAAAAATGAAAAACAGAAAAACAAAAAAAAAAATCTTATCCAAAACACCATATACACTTTACCTGGTATGGATTCGTGTTTAGCAAAGTCTAAAAACCTCAATAAAGAAAACTAAGACTAACAAAACAGGAAAAAGAAAAACAAAAAAAATTAATATCTTACTTCACGTCCAAAAACCTCAAAAAAAAAACTGATATAAGAAAACTGATATCCTCTAAGAAAAAAGCTAATGCTCTTCAAAAAAGAAAATTAACATCCTCCAATAAAGAACCCAAAATTAGTAACCAGACAAACAAAAAAAAAACCAGAAAAAAATTAAAATCTTACTTTATATCCAAAAACTTCCAAGAAAGGTTTTTTAAGAAAAAAGCCAAAAAGAAAACTAATATTTTCCAAAAAAAACCTCCAAAAATTAGTAACCAGACAAACAAGCAAAAAAAAAAAAAAAAAAGAAAAAAAATTAATGCCTTACTTGAAAAGCTACATACACATTTGCTTGGCACTAAGCAACGTCTGGCAAAGCCTAAAAAGAAAAAAAAATAGTAAAACAAATCAACTTACAACTAAAAGCAAAAAAAAAGGAAATAATATACTTAAAAAGATGTTTAAAAACCTTTGCTGGTGCTAATTTATACCAAAGAAGAATAGAATTAGTACAAGAAAAAAAAAAAGTGAAGTAAAAAGAAAAAATAAGGTATCTTATCTGAAATGTCATTTTGGTATTTTACTTTCTTAAGCTTACAAATCTAAAAGTAAAAACAAAATAAATGAATTTCTAAATAAAAAAAAACAATTGAAATCTAGATTGGATCAGATTAAAGGAATTAATATTTAATCCGGCTTACTCTATTTATATGATTATCAATCTTTAATGTAATTGCCCAATTATATAAGGGTCGTCATAGCGATGAGTTAATATTTATAATTTTCTATTTGAACCAATCACAAGTTTATTTAATATTATCAAAAAAAACAAAATAAAAAACACTCTGTGCATTATGCACGGATTTACAGCTAGTATAATATAAAGATTTTTTTGCAGTAATTTATTCTTTATTAAGCATAGTTCAAATAATAAAAATTTTATAAAAATCTATTTGATTTTTAAAAAGTTTTATTAGTAGAAACTTTAACATGTCCATAATAAATATTTTTTAAATCATCTTATTAGTGCCTATATATCTACAAATCTTTCATTTTGTAGATCTATACTACATTTTTCATATTTAATAAATTTATTGAATGTTGAGTTTATATATATAAATACTGTATAAGAATTTTTTTAAAATGTGCATATATACTTTAGAGTACTTTCTTAGCAGTTAGTAGTGTATGTACATATACATATACATATTAAATATACTGTATTCTATTATAAATAAGCACTCTCTTTTTTGAAATTTTAAACTCAACGATCTTGCCAACTATTTAAGGAGAGTGCCATTTATTATCTAATTTTTAGAGTAGAGGGGAAGTTAGAAAATTATCAGGTCCTAATAGCAGATAACTTTTGATTGGCTAAAATTATTAAAATTTTTAAAAATTTTTAAACTTTAAGAATAGAGTGTCAATATTTTCATTTTCATATAAAATAGATTGTAGATCAACTTTGTATAACCATATCATATGATTTACATATAAACATCATATGATTCGACCAATGAGGATTATCAAATTTCCGTGTAACCCAGGAAAAACATATAGTGATCTCAGAAAATTTAATTCTATATGAAGTTTATTTTTTTTAAAGAGATGCATTTCTTACAACTTCACTGTTATAAACAAGCTACTTTAAACTATATATTATATAAATATAGTAAAAATTGACTTAGATAATAAAAAGTTTTATTAGAAGCATATTTTTATTTACTATATAAAAATTCAATCTACCATGTAGATCATATGAAAAATGATCTATGTACACCCTACCCTTAACATTAAATAACTTTTGAACTAGTAATCCGTTTTGGATGATTTTACTACCAAAATGTTCGTCTCAATAAGACAATTCCAACTAGTCTAAAATCATCAAAATCAAACCACAGGATCCCAAGATCATTATAGATTTGTTTGCTTTAATTATATTATTTTCGTATATATTAAAAATTATTATTAAAGATTTTATAAACTTTAATATAAATAACTCTTGAACCAGTGATCCGTTTTGGATGATTTTACTACCAAAATGCTCGTCACAATGTGACAATTCTAATAAACCTAAAATCTGATTATGGGATCCAGAGATCGTTATAAAATTGTGTTATTTTAATATAATCTATTAAAAATAATACAAATCTATACCAATCTTTGGATCTCGTAATCAGAATTTAATAATTTTAGATTCATTAGAATCGTCTCATTGAGATGAGCATTTTAGTAGTAATATAATCCAAAACAGATCACTGGTTCAAAAGTTGTTTAATATTAAAGTTTATAAGATCTTTAATAATAATTTTTAAAAATAATTTATATATTGCATATGCGATATTGTCGCACTTGCCACAGATCATAAAATCAGGTATAATGTAAAATCAAAACAATTAAAATAATCTGTTTTTTTATTGGTTAGAGTTAGGGTGAGGTATAGATTGTATGTTTGGGCAAAAAGGTGTTTTAAAGTAAAATTTTGCAAGGAATTTTTTTTGTTAGAATCCTAAGATTAGTTTCATATACTCAATTTTAAGTTATAGACGATTTTTGACAAAATGAACATTGTTTTAAATTTTTTGATTGTGTAATGTTATACCTGATCTTGAAATTTGATTGGGAGAGCGATATATAAGGTGCATTGCATGAGGCAATAAATAAATTTACTCTAATTATTAATATATACAAAAATAATATAATTAAAGCAAACAAATCTATAATGATCTTGGGATCCTGTAATTGAATTTTGATAATTTTAGGCTCATTGGAATCATCTCATTGAGACGAACATTTTGGTAGTAAAATCATCCAAAACAGATCACTGGTTCAAAAGTTATTTAATGTTAAAGTTTAAAATTTTTTAAAAATTTTAATAATTTTAGCCAATCAAATCGCAGTATTTAACAATCAGGTGGAGGTAGTCTCTTAGTAGCAAAAAATCAGATGATAAATGGCGCTCCCCTAATCAAAACTTAATAAAAATTTATTTATTTAAATTTTATAAATCTATAAATTTAAATAAATAAATTTTTATTAAATTTAATTAAATAATTGTTAAGATCATTAAGTTTAAAATTTCAAAAAAGGGGTGCTTATTCATGATAGGATATGGTATACATAATAGCAACCCAACTATATAAACATGTGCTAATAATCATTTGTGAATACATACTTTGGGCGTATATAATTATATATATATATGATAGCAAACACATAAAATTTCTACAAACATATGAAGTGAATCAGTAGAAAAGAGACAAATTTTTTTTAAATAAAAGTTTTCTTGACTTTAGTCTTAAATATCTAACAACTATCTTAATAAATTTAATAAATTTTTTTTATTTTAATTATATATAATTTCAAGATTAAAATAAAAAAATTTTTTGGCAAATTTGATTAAATAGTTGTTAAGATAAATTTTATTAAAAATGATTTGTCTCTTTTCTATTGACTCACCCTCATATACTAATTATCATTGTCAAAGATAAGCATTTAGAGCTGTTAGAAAATTTAGAAAATATCTTGTATATAATACAGTTGCTATTATACAGTATAAATTTAATAAATAATAGTATTTAATTTGATTGGCTGATATTATTATATGGGGTGTCTTCAATTAAAAGGGCCCATTTTTACATTTTTTTGAAAAATGAGTTTTTGTTAGATTCATATAAATTTTGACAAGATTGACTTTTTTTAATTATAAATGGAAGTCTATTTACATAATAAAAAATCAAGATAATGTAAAAAGAAAAATGACATGAGGCTGCGTAGAGCCAACTCGTCACGAGTTTACCCGATAGTCACCTGCCGTCTTTAACCAATCAATATCGTGAAATTTGATTGATCCCGGATCAGTCCGAAAATCAAAACAAATAATTAAACTCAAATATCTCAAAATAAAATATATGTAAAAATGGGCCCTTTTAATTGAAGACACCCCATATATTTCATGTAACCTTTTTGACCAATCAAATCAATCCTAAAGTAAGATTTTCACAAACCCTACCCTTTAAAATATTATTTAATAAATATTAGCACCCTTATTCTCTGAAAATATTATTCTACGTAGGTATACAATAGCAATAATATTTCTTCTGTTTAAATTCAAACTATTATTTATTAATAATTAACATTTAAATTTTTTTATATTTTCAATATGAAGTTTTATAATAACGTTACTCTGGTTATATCGACATTTCAAAAAAATAAAAAAATTGTTTGATATATCCAAATGTTGGTTAACCAGAAATATTTTCATATTAAGTTTATAGGTTTAAAATTTTAAAAAGAGTTGTTATAGCCAGATATCAGTATATCCAGATGCCGATATAACCAGAATAGGACCCCAAACAATCTATGTGAGATCATATTTGAAAAATTGCTAATGGAGGTCTATTTTTTTAAAAAGGTTATTTATAAGAATGCTAATAGGGGTAATTTTTATAAATTTNCTCAAATATCTCAAAATAAAATATATGTAAAAATGGGCCCTTTTAATTGAAGACACCCCATATATTTCATGTAACCTTTTTGACCAATCAAATCAATCCTAAAGTAAGATTTTCACAAACCCTACCCTTTAAAATATTATTTAATAAATATTAGCACCCTTATTCTCTGAAAATATTATTCTACGTAGGTATACAATAGCAATAATATTTCTTCTGTTTAAATTCAAACTATTATTTATTAATAATTAACATTTAAATTTTTTTATATTTTCAATATGAAGTTTTATAATAACGTTACTCTGGTTATATCGACATTTCAAAAAAATAAAAAAATTGTTTGATATATCCAAATGTTGGTTAACCAGAAATATTTTCATATTAAGTTTATAGGTTTAAAATTTTAAAAAGAGTTGTTATAGCCAGATATCAGTATATCCAGATGCCGATATAACCAGAATAGGACCCCAAACAATCTATGTGAGATCATATTTGAAAAATTGCTAATGGAGGTCTATTTGTTTTTTTTTTTTTTTAAAAAACGTTCTGTTTTTTTTTAAAGACATTATATTTTAAAAAAAGATAAAAAAGGGTAAAAGTTCAATCCAATATTTGAAATGTAGCTTATATATACAAACCAAAAGTGCTAACCAAAAAATTTTTACTATGATGCTCAAATATAATTTCATATAGATTATTTGGGGTCCTACCAGAGTAACGTGTAATACTATTTTATTAAAACATAAAATCTTTTTTAAATCATTATTTATCTGAAAAGATTTTGGATTATTGAATATATAATAATAGTTTTTGTTTTTTTTATTTAATGAGATTTTTTGTATCATATACAAATAAAAGCATATCTGTAGTATTCTATTATTACTATAAACATCTAGTAAAAGCTTTGTAGCAGGCAATAGTAATAGAATGCTTCAACTACTACTAGCTGTAGCAATTTTCGCAATTCTATTATCCAAATGTTGTTTGGGCTGCTAGAAAGCAATATTTTGTATATTAAACAAATATTTAAACTAACTAAATATTGATTTCTTGTAACAAATAGAGCTTTATCAACTAATAACTAAGACTAATATGCAGTAAAATTAAAATTACCAATCAAATATTATACAAAAAAATTAAATAAAATGTATATAAAACTTAAAATAATATTAGTCATCCAATATGTCACATTTAACTTTTTTATATATAAAATTATAATAAAATATATATAAAATTACTATGAACTCGTACCCATATGGTAGTCTTCAGACGTTAAGAGGATTTGGGACCACCAATACAAGTATATGCTAGTATAAGTGCATTCAGTAGTGATCGGGTTCTCCCTAGCTCATGATGTCATTCAACTATATTCAGCACAGGAAGTATTTGCGAAACATGCCCAGATACCTCGCCACCATAGCGGGAAGTACAGTTGTTCGTATATTTCCAAATTCAGAACATTAAATCCTAGGTCCTCAAGTTACAGGAAACCGGCTAGTTGCGGCAGCATGCAGGCTTGAGATACTTACCTAATGTGGTAGAGGCAGCTGCATGGCTTGAAATACGAACCCTGAGAAGTATACTAGTAAGAGATTTTCTGGGTAATCAGATTTCAGGTACACCAACTTGGAAGCGTAAAGCACCTACCTGGCAACACACACCAAATTGGAAGTGATGAATTAGGAAATATGGGTAAAGTGGTGAACATGGGGATGTTGATTGTTGGTTGAAAAGGGTCGTACAAATCCAGGTCAACTATATAAATAGGAATATAGAAGGCTCTGGTGGGTTTTAGCCGTGGATGAAAGGTTTATAGCCTGAAGTCCTAGTCTCAATACTTGTATATAATATGTATGTATAAAAGGCACCACTATATGTCAATTTGCTTAAGTATTAATAAAGTTTGGGGCAGGAGCTATACCCCTAATATTAAAAAAAAATAAAATAAAATTACTATGAACTTTGAAACAATAATATTTTTCAACCTATATAAAACTTAAAATTAAATTCTGCAATTATATAAAGCAAAAGGAGAAGAATAAAAAAACCTTTTTTACTAAGTTATAGTTCTGCCATTTTTGAACAAAATAAAATGTAACTTCACCAAAAACAAATATTTTTCAATTTTAAAATAATAAATATATATAAAATCATGTCTTGAACAAATTTACTTAGATGACAGAAATAAGTTACCTTGTAAGAAAAATGGATTATCTATGTGCTAAAGTTAACATTTTTAAAAAAAATAGGTTATATTAAAAAATCCAAAATTTTAACTTTAACATATAGATAACCTATTTTTTTTACAAGATAACCTATTTCTGTCACTTAAATAAAGTTGTTTAAGGCATTATTTACAGTACTCATCATTTTAAAATTGGAAAAGATTTGTTTTTAGTAAAGTTACATTTTCGTTTTGTACAAAAACAGCAAAACTGTAACTTGGCAAGAAAGGTTTTTTATTTCCCTTCTTTTGCTACAAAATTTAAGTTAATATATAAGTTAAAAAACATCATTGCTTCAAAGTTTATAGTAATTTTATATATATTTTATTAAAATTTTATATATAGTCAACCCAGGATCCTGAACAATACATATAAAGATTATATTAGCTTTAATATAAACTTTTTGTAAATTTTATCCACTTTTTATTAGAGCTAATTAACCTTATTTTATATATAAGCTTTAATATTTAAATAATTTTATCTATTTAAAAATATTACAAATAACTTATATATTTTTTTTAAAAAAATATTTTTCTAAAAAAAAATTTTTCTTTAAAAAAATTTTTCTTCAAAAAATTTTATTTATTTATTTATTTATTTGGTTATTTGGTTATCAAATTTTAGATATAACCTATCTAAAATTTATAATTTTATCCATTTTAAATAACATAACATTAAAGGCTTTTATCCACTTTTAAATATAACCTTTTGGCCAATAACCTCTTTTCAAATATAACATTTTAGTAAAAAAAAAGCATCTTTTTTATTCAAAATTTCAATATAATCTTTATATATATTGTTCGAGGTCCTGTCAACTCCCTATACAATCACCTCCTTTAGAAAAGTACAGTAAATCATATAATTTTCTGAGGTTGGCAGTCTATTACATTATATATATATATAATAATATTAATAGTAATTAGTAGTAATAAGCAATACATCAATCTTTTGATCTAGTACAATAGCATTTATAAGATTGGTATGCAAGATGAATATTTAATTTTTTGACTATAAGTTTTATTGCAAATTTAGGAATGTTGAATTAAATTTGATTATAATACCAATAACCTAATTTATAAACTTAATAGAGATTGTATATTGTATCTGAATAAAAAAATATTATTATAGTTCGAACAACCTAGTCCCAACAAATGGAATTTTCTAGCGGCCAAATCTGAAATTTACATAATGTGGCCAAATTTGATATTTTTATTATATACGGCCAAATTTGATATTTTTATTATANTAATTTGTTTAAAAATTGAATGATTATAAAAATTTTCTTTTGTTATTTTTTTCATATGTTATAACATAATCATATTTATTCAATTAAAACTTAGTGAGTGACTTTCTACCAATTATGATTATAAATTGCTGAATAACTCTATTATTGGGCAAATTATTGAATATGGTAATTTGACAAATGTTTGGCTGCATGTGCCATTTTGCTGCATGTGCCCATTTGCCAAATTACCATTATAAATTGCTTTAATAACATACAAAAAGTAGCCAAGTTTCAAATATATAGTTGTCCCTTCCTATGGTCACCAAGTTGGTCACACCCTATTGTAGTAATTGTATAGAGGTGTGACTATAAATAAAATACCTTGTATAGTCACATGCCTACAGCCAATGAGTGTGAATATAATATATAGTTGTAAAATATTAAAATACTATTTAAAATGTTTAACAATGAATAACTTTTGATTCAGTGGCCCAATTTGGATGAAATACTACCAGAGTGCTCATCTCAATGAGACAATTCTAAAGATTCTACAATCATCCAAATCCAAATACAGAAGCCAAATTAGTAGATACATGGTGGCCGCCTATAATAATATATATAGGGCGGTCAAATTTAATATATATAGGGCGGCCAAATTTAGTATATATAGGGCGGCCAAATTTAGCATATATAGGGCGGCCAAATTGCTTGTTTTAATTATATATATAGAGCGGCCAAATTTTATATTTAATTATAAAAATACTATAACTTCAACATGCTATAACTTTTTTATAAATAGATTTAAAAAAATTTAAAAACCATGGAGTGTTTAGCTTGTTTTGATTTAACATTTTAAGATAGTATTTTTTGGTTACTATTCTTTTTGAAGAAGGATTAGCAATTTGAATGTCATCAATTTTATTTGTCGGGACTAGGTTGTTTGTACCGTAGTTATAATAAATTACTTAGATAACTAAATAATTTAATAATACGTTGGTAAAAATTTACTTGATAGGTACAATTTCAAAAAGTTTTGTTGCTTAGTTTATTAGACTTTTAAGTCTTTTTAGAATATGTTATTATTATTTAAGCTATAATAGAACCCAAAGAATTCTGATACAACTCAGATCTGAGTTTGCATAATTTTAGCAATATTTTAGCCAAATAGATTTATAAAATAGAGCAAAATTTGAAAATTTACTATATAAAAATGCAACATTTGATGAATTTCTATACAAAATTTCCTTTTTTAGAGGTTGGCTAAAGCAGAGCAAGTTTTGATGATCTATATGTTAAAGTGATATAACAATCGATCACATGCATAATACTATAACAATCAATCATGTGCATTATACTATAATATTGATCACGTGTAAAATTATTATTTAATTAACGCTACAGCTGTTTTCATTATTTGGAATTATTGTTTGGCCAATTCGATAAGTTATAGGTTTTGGAAATAATAAGATTTAGTAATAGATATATCAAATACGTAATTTAATAATATAAGGTGACTAATATATTACAATATGACTAAATACTTGTAAGTCGTAAAATATCAATTCCTATTCTTTAGCACAATCCATTTTTGCTTAAACAAAGTTTTATTCATTTCTAATTATTTTTCAACAAAAATTCATCTTTAAAAAAATTAAACTAAATTTCGATCTCGATTCTTTAGCAAGTCTTTATTCATTTTTAATTATTTTTTGACGAAAATTTGGTTTTAAAAATTGTTAATTCCTATTTTTTGACAATATCCATTTTCGTTCAAACAAAGCCTTTATTAATTCTAATTATTTTTCGACGAAAGTTTGTCTTTAAAAAAATTGTATAAAATTTTAATTCCTATTCTTTGGCAAGATCTATTTTTATTCAAACAAAGCCTTTATTTATTTCTAATTATTTTTCAGTGAAATTAGTTTTTAAAAAATTGTATAAAACTTCAATTCTTATTTTTTGGCTAGACCCATTTTTGTTCAAACAAACATCAGCAAAAATATGTATGCGTAAACTTGTGCAAGTTTTTACGGTATGTAAGAAAATCGTAAACTTGTGTAAAATTTAATGTAATACTATGGAAGTCTTACGATGTATAAGAAAATCGTAAATTTACGTAAAAATTTTATGTAAATTTACGATTTCTTATGCACTATAAAACTTGTATAGTTTTACGCTAAACCTTTTATGTAAGTTTATGATTTTTTTATATATTGTAAAAACTTGTGAAAGTTTATGCTAAATTTTTTACAATTTTTTTATGAACTGTAAGAAATCGTAAATTTACGCCAAATTTCTTACATAAATATTTGAACCCTTTCGAAATATTTTAGGACCAGAAAACAAGCTGGATCAATAGATCTATAACCTGGATCGCATATTGGACTAATTTTTCGAAATAGTTCGATGAAGTTCAAATTCTGTACTACAAGATCAGATTAGATATTTTGTTTATAATTAGATCTTCTATTTTGTTTTTTTTCACTTTTTTGTTTTTTATTTTTTTGTTTTTGTTCATTTTTTTTGTTTTCATTTGTTTTTATTGTTTTCATTTGTTTTTTTATTTGTTTTATTTATTTTTTTTAATTTTTTTATTTTATTTTTATTTTGGCACTTTACAAGAAAAACAACTAACTTTTTGAAACCTTGCGCATGCCAACTACACTTTTAAGAATGCACCCTCAGCAATTTCAAAATTTTCAAGAACACTTCTTTAGAGAAATGGCGCAAGTTTTCACAAGCGTTCGCAAGTTTTTGCAAGTTTTTGCAAGTTCTTGCAAGGTTTCGCTTCATTTATTTTTTTGTTTCATGGTTTTTGTTTTTGTTTTTTTGGTTTATTTAAAATTTTTTTATTAATTTATTTTATTTCGGCACTTTGCGAGAAAAACAAACAACTTTCGAAACATTGCACATGCCAACTACAACTTTTGACACTTTCAAGAACACATACTAGCAATTTCTAAATCTTCAAGAATGCTTCTTTAGAGAAATGGTTGCAAGTTTTTGCAAGTTTTTGCAAGTTCTTGCAAGATTTCGTTTCATTTATTTTTTTATTTCATGCTTTTTGTTTTTGTTTTTTTGGTTTATTTTTAAAATTTTTTCATTAATTTATTTTATTTCAGCATTTTGCGAAAAAACAACAACTTTTCGAAACTTTGCGCATGCCAACTCTTTGCGCATGCCAACTACAACTTCCAACACTTTCAAGAACACACACCTAGCAATTTTTAAATTTTCAAGAACGCTTCTTTAGAAAAATGTGCACAAGTTTTCGCAAGTTTTTGCTAGTTTTTGCAAGTTCTTGCAAGGCTTCACTTTATTTTTTTTTTGTTTTGTGTTTTTTTTGCTTTTGTTTTTTTGGTTTATTTTTAAATTTTTTTATTAATTTATTTTATTTCGGCACTTTGTGAGAAAAACAGCAACTTTTCGAAACCTTGTACATACCAACTACGACTTCCAACACTTTCAAAAATGATAGAAAACAAAGAAACGAAGATAATAGCTAACTGTAAAATGAGCGAAAATAAGTATGTAGAGCTAGTTTTTTGTATATAGTAATAGAATTAGATGCAATGAAGTGCGAAAGTAGTTTAAAATATTTGTAATAATGTAAAAATAATACGTAATATATAATAAAGTATGTAATATTAATTAAAAATATATATTTAATAAATGTAAAATACAAAAAAACAAAAACTCTTTCTGACGATTACTTGTACAAATTTTCGAACAAAAGAAAAACAAAAATTTTTTAGTAAAAGACGAAGCAGCTGCGTATAATACTAGTTTTTATAAAGGTCAACCTTTTCTTCTATTCGGGGACTCCTTTATATATTCGACACGCAAGCCAGAAGCATCGGTTGTACAAGATAACTGGCAGTGGATGCCCTTGGTACAAGAAATTCTGGTGGAAGTTTTCTTTCGTCGACGAAGGTTTTCCAGTCTGGCTAGACGGTGAACTAAAAAATGAGTTTTTCAATACTCTCTCTAAGGTTTTTTGGTTACAAGAACATATTCGACCATATACCATCTACCATATTCTTACTTGAAGCAGTTTTTTTGGAATTTTTGACGGAAAGTGTGAAATTCAGCATACCTTCTCCAAAAGATCGGCATTGTTGTTCCTATCCTAATTGGGAAGAAGGCATGCAAGGTGATAAACAGGAACGAACGTGTAATGAGACGTGGCACAATGGAGTAGGCAGATCTGCAGAACTAAATTCCAGAACTTTCTTTTGTTTCTTTTATGTACATATATAGAGCTTCGATCCTACATTTTTTGGGCCATTCGGATTAAATTCGAATTCTATTTTACACATCCGGTTAAATTTGAATATAATCCGAATTGAATAAATTCGGATTTAATCTGTAAAAAAGTATAGGGGTACATGCAGAAATTACTTCATATAGAATAAAGTTATTTAACGCATTTGAGATAAGCTAAACACGTCAGTAACCTGCTTATTTCAGGTGTGTATAGTTGCAATTAAGTACATATTATTCTATTATTTCTTTGAATGAACTTTTTAAATTTTCCGCACCATATGTACAGTAACTCAATTAACTATGATCAGATTTCAATCGATGAAATTAAAATAATCGATTAAAATATGATCTTACTTTATTTAATTATAAAGAACTCTCAAATTTCTAAAAGATGCGCCCACTTTTTTTTTTGATTTTTTTTTAGCTGAAAACTCTTCGCAAAAGTATAGTTACGCTTGATTTTTTTGCAAGAATCCTATTAAACTTTGGACTTGTATTGTTGAGGTCTAATTTTTTTCACTTTAATTAAATTTTTCCAAATTTTATATGTTAATAGAAAATTCTAAAGCGAAACTTTATTCTTCAACATTTAATAAAGCTCTTGTAAAATTTCTAGGTAATTACTTGGGTTTTCAATAAGTAGTATCATTTTAAAATTTATTAATTAATGTTTTAGATCTTATGATTTTGTATTTTCGGCACTATGAACTTACTGAAAGTATTTCAGTATGCCAAAAAAACACATTCTGAGCCAACTCTCAGTTCCGGAAATTAACTTCGAACCTTCGGCTTGCAAATAACTAGCATAATTTAATCAAGTTCTTTCATCCTTATCAGCATATTGGTCAGTTGAACTGATTTCTCTGTAATGTCATCATATTATATTTTTATAGGATTATTTTTAATAACTTTATTATTAATTTCTAGGATTTTAGCTTCTAGTTCTCCAAAAAGCTGTTCGGCATTTTGAGTTTTGAGATTAGTGCGATTAAATACTTGGGTTAATTGGTTCAAACTGGCTTCTTCCTGGCGGCTAATTTGCTCTTGGAGGGCTTGTTTTTGTTTTACTTTGGTTTTTAACTGGTGAATAGCTTTGGCTTTTTCGCTTAATTCTTTGCTAATCTCCACTAAATCGTTTGTGCGAAAACCAACCAAACTTTACAGCAAACTCAAACTGCTTTAGCTACAGCTCAAACTGAACGAGATGCTCGTCCTAATATTACTAAACAACAAAACTTCATTGGGTTCTTTATCTTTTAAGAATTCTTGGAGGAAGGATTTGCCAATGAAAGTTAGGAATTTTGGTTTTACCTTTTTTTCCGGTTTGTTCCCTTCTTTGGCTGGTGGGTTTCTTCAAATAAATCCTTAAATAAGCCTTCTACTTTTTCGCTAGTGTTATAGTCCTTAAAGTTCAATCATTTAGTGATAGTGGCTGTATTTTTGGTTTTATCTAAACCTAGTATATCGTTATCACTAATCAGTTGATATTAGTTTTTCCTCGCGCATTATTAAATTCTGGGTTAAATTATTATAAGCGCTCTTTAAATAGGCTACGAAAGCGCCCTTTTTCTTTTTTTTTTTAATTTTTACGCAATTTTCTTTTTTCTTTTCTTTTTATTATAAAATTATAATTTAGTGTTTTGGTTAAAATGTATTATATATAAAAATAATGGAGGGAAAGTTCTTTTGGGTATTGGTATAGAAACAGCGGGAGCTTTTGATAATACGATTTTTAATGGTGTGTCTAATAATAAAGATTTGGGGGATGGCAAAGTTGGTGATTCTAAATGCCATAGACGCTCTGAAACCGATATAACTAGCCGTTAATTTGATATTGTCCTTAGGAATTTCTAACTCCATCCTAGTATGTACATACAAATGTATGTGGTTTTGCACAGTATTTATAAAAGTATTTACAGGAAATGGCCTAGTAAAGCGACTTGTTTATATAGTCCAAAGCCAATTTATTTATTATACTATATTTTAGACCTAATAATATTCGCTATCAATAAAATTTTAAAAATCGTTAAAGCCCAAAGATTACAAAAAAGAAAATTAACCACTGGTGAATATGACAAATTAAATTTAGAATTTCACCACCAAATAAGAAATCATTATCAAGAATTTAAAAAACTATTTTCTAAAAGGATTCACATAATTGATGTGGATTGAAACGAGATCAAAGATTAATATCTAAAAAACCAAAGTTAAGAAAATAATTAGGAACTAAAAATTATTTCTAGTCCTTTACTATCTTTATGTAAATTGGATACTTTTTGATCTAAAAAATTAACAATTAGTAGCGTTTGTATAATAGTCAGAATTGTATTTTTATTAAAATTTGTCTAATAAACACTGGTAAAAAATAAAAAATTCGACATGTTGAATAGTACTCTATCACAAGACTTTACAGACATTGATGCCCGCAAAATAAGTTGAATGGCACATGTCAAATGGTATTCGAATAGTACCATTCAACATGTTGAATTTTTTATTTTCTACTAGTGAAAAAGTATTTTACTATTATTAGCATAGTGATAGTTTTTTTTTTTAGTTAGCATCATCCCACTCGGGTGCAAAAATGTTCATAGTATTAATATTTCTTTTCAGAAATAATATCTGACCTACCAAGGTTGGATCTAAACTTGTTCTTTTTGTATTAATAAGGTTACCCACATACGAAAACAACCTTTCGCTGGATACCGATGTTGCAGGTATTACCAAATACTTTCGTGCGATTTTAGCAAGTTTAGGAAATTTTTTTATATTTATTTTCTACCAGTTCAAAGAGTTTTCTGTTTCTAATGCTAATAGCGATGACAAATAATTTGATACTTCATCAAGAATTTGCACATTAGGAACCTCTTTTTTTCTTTTCATTTGGCGCTGTTGACGATATTCTTTATGTGAGCGTGTTGAATTTTCTACATTAGATGGTGGTAGATTATTTGATTCAAGAATTACTTCTTCTATCTCTCCAAGTTCATCACGAAGCTTTTGAATTGTTTGTTGCTTTTCGACATTATCCAAAAAATCCAAGTTTTTATATCGGGGATCCAATAAAGTTGCCATTAAACTAAGTTCGTTTGGAATATTCCAATAAT
The DNA here is from genome assembly GCA_003550325.1 of Gigaspora rosea. Classification (NCBI taxonomy): domain Eukaryota; kingdom Fungi; phylum Glomeromycota; class Glomeromycetes; order Diversisporales; family Gigasporaceae; genus Gigaspora; species Gigaspora rosea. The sequence goes on along the minus strand of QKWP01000916.1, from coordinate 92,262 downwards.
GTATTAGTGCGTCGTAAATATTTTTTTTGACCTTTTCCAAAATACCTGCAGGTTATAAAATTAGTAATTCAATTTTTATTACGGTACTGCATTAGGAGTGCATTGAGTATGACCCAGGTTTGCATGGGGAGAGCATCCTCCTGCAGCGGTAGAATGCCTAAATCTGGTTCACATTCAATGCACTCCTTAAAAGGCCTCTGTTAAAAAAACCATTATAAATTTTTTTAAATTTGGATTAGTAAGTAACAAACTTGAATTTTTAATAATAGATTTTTTTTGTAGCACCTATATTATTTAATATCGTAATAATTAAGTCATAATATAAATAAAATAAATCTCCAAATACCTGTCGTATCTAATGGATCTTTAATAAAAATTCTTTTTTTTTGTAATATTGCTTATGATTTCATCATCATCAAAGTCAATATATTGTATATCATTGATATCTGATTCGAATACAGTATCTTCGTCTAAAAACAACTCATCATTTAAGGGTGCTTCGCTTGCTAAATCTAAAATTATTTCTTTAATCTTTGGAATTACTCGGCTTAATGTTATATATGAATTTCCAGAAAATTCCCATGTCATTTCCTCAAATGGCATTAATAAATCAATAAATGCATCAATTAACTCCCATTCCTCATCAGAAAGAAGAATTCTTTTTAATCGGCTACCATCTTTTTTAATTTCTCGGTCAGTTGATGTGTATAAATCTGTTTAAAGTTGAGTAATTGCATCTTTCAAAAAATAAAGCCGATCCCAGGTATAATACGTCGAGTTCCATCGAGTGGATACATCTTGAATACAACCTATAATATCAGTATAGGCAAGTTTTTTTTGAACTTCTTTTACCATTCTAACTGTTTTTGGTTTTGAAAAAACTGAATTATTCGTTTTACACGTGCTACTAAAATTTTAGCTGGGGCCAATCCTTTTCCGATTGCCAACTGTATAGTATGGGCCGTGCATGGAAGACGTTTAATTTTTTCACAACCATCTTTTTGATTTAATAAAGAAAAAGTTAATATCATGTTGGAACCACTATCAGTGGTAATTGATGTTATATGGTTTTTAAGATCCCAAAATTCGATAAATTTATAAAAGTTCATTAGAAATAACTTAACTAGTATGTGGAGAAGGAACATATTTATTTTCTAACATCACGTCTTTTATTTCAAAATTCGATGTGATCCAAGTTCCAGTAACTCCTAAATACCCATGTTTTGCTCTACTAGACCAGAAATCTATCATGAGAAAAATATTTTTTGCGATTTTTATAAAATTTTTTAAATTTTCACGATTATGTTGATAACTTTTAACGATCATGGTTCTGAATTTTTTTCACCAGAGACAACAAATGAAGGGTCGAATTCAGCCATTTTTTCTCTATAAGCATTATCAGTAACCATAGAAAGAGGCTAATTTGTACGTATCATCCATTTAAGAACTGTTTCTTCTCGTTTTTTTTGAATATGTTTGGGATGAGGATGAATTTTTCATACAAAATTAGTAATTTTAGAATCTTGTTTCTAAAATTAGTATTAATAAGATATATATTAATAAAGTATATTATTAAATTTAATTTTATACAATTATTATTTACCTTTTTCAGACCTGTGGGTTGATAGCATAGCGATTATGCTCCCAGGTCCCCAATCGAAGGTTGCCGATTCAATACCGCTTGGCGGCAAATTGAATTTGATAGTCAGAACCCGATTAGGAATAACTGAAGTCATACAAGATGTAAGGTCGGTCCAATGTGGCACGAACTTGATGGTGGTATTTCCGTGTAACATATACATACCCACAGGAAACAGGACTGAGGTGGCTCGGCCGATCCTGCAGGAAGTTAAATAATGCAGTGCAGGACCCACATTTGGGCGGCGAAAGGCAAGCTGGATGAAGCCTTCATTACAGTAACATTTCCGAGTGGCCAAAGCTCCGACGACGGAGATCTTCTGGGCGGCATAAGGCAAGCTGGTTGGTTTATCTGAGTTGGGTTAAAGTGGAGGGTGCTCACAAGGAGGGTTACAGAGAAGAGCGCTGGGTTTTAAGTTTAAAAAAAAAAAAAAAAAAAAAAAAAAAAATTTACCTTTTTTGAAACTACTATATCATCTTGCGAAACGATTCTATGTTCATCTCTAAGATGCCAATAAGGTTTCCGGTAGAACTTCCCACATTCTTGTACTTTTGATTATATCGTTGTCCACTTTCATCCAAGATCTTGCAAATCTGTACTTCTTCACCCATTCTATCAATATCCTTTTCAAAGTAATCCCAGGTAAATGATGGTTGCTTACGTTTGTATGGTCTTTTAGGTTTAGACACTTTTTTAAAAAAAATAAAACCTTAGACATATTTAAACCTCTAGCTTATTGTTATAATTTAATACCTTTTTCTTTATTTCCTAAGACCGTTTGAATACTAGGTGATAGTTCAGCAGTTTTTGATAACCGTGTCGAGACTCTTGAACTTTCAGACTGACTTTCTTGTTCCCAATTAATATGCATGGTTTTATAGTCGCTACCATAATAATATTCCAGATTATCATCTTCCATCGTTTGTAAATTTTCTTCGCAGTTCATACCTGATATTTAAAAATCGATCTTCTAGCTAAATGCTTATAAATCAATAACCCCTTATTACATCATATTTGACAAATTAATCAATCAATAAATTTTTAAATTTTTATATTTGTGATTCTATTCTTCCGGATTCTTCAGGGTTTTTTAAAAAACAAAGTAAAAAAAAAATTCAATTTTGGCATTTCATAAAAACCAAATTATAATTGGTTCGTTGGTGAAGCTTTAATACACAATAACAATTTTTCTGTCAATTTCCTCATACAATAGCTAGAATTAGCAAAACCTTTATCATTTTAAGTCATATTACTGTAATCATTGCTTCTGTTTATTTCTAAACGAAGCCCACTGTTATAATTAACATTATATTTATGATGAGAAAAAGAGTACATATGTATGTACTAATTTTATATAGTCTACTGCAAATTAATTGCATATTTATTACATGTACAAGCTCCTTGATTTAGCTAGTAGAGGTCTTTTTCAATTTTTAATACATAGCCCTACTTGTTTAGTGCGTAGAATGCACATTAAACCTCTTCCTATTTTATTTCCCCTACTTTTTCTATCTTCTATACACCCCGTATTAAATTTTTTTCACTTGCCGTTACGTCATTAACTCTACCTTAATCTTTATATTTATTGAACCGTAATTTTTCCTACTTATTATTTACGCCCTGCAACTGCATCCTGTGCCATCAAACTTTGGTATTATAAAATAATATCACCAAAATTTGTCGAGTAATACAAATAGTAGTGGTGTATGGTTTAGTAAAGTAGTAGTGTATATATAACGATAATATTGCATTATTTTTAAATTTTTTATAGAGGATGTAAATTGGATAAAGAGCGATAAATATTCATCAAAAATATAATATATCTAATCATGGGCGAAATAAAAGCATTATTAACCATAATAAATGTAAAGGTATCCAATTATTTATTTATTTAGTAAAAATTGTTTAATATTCTATTCATTTATATTTATTAAATTATTAGCGAAGGTTCAAAATAACCTGTTAAAAACAAATGAAAGAAATCTACAAAAGCTAAAAAAAAAACTCCCAAAGTAATTACTATAAATTCTGAAGATTCAAGCGAAAGCAATTATGAAGCAAATACAAATGTAAATAAGCTTGAATATTAGCACTAAAGGAACGTGAACTGGCTTTAAGAGAATGTAAAGCGAAGGTTCATTCGATTGAATTAGCAAACTTTGAAAAGGAGCAAAGTTTAAAATCTGCTCGTTAAAAAGTCTGAAGGCTCCTATTTAGGTTGTCTCAAATTTTCCCGGCACTATTTATTAATGTTAAGGAATAATTAACACATAATGAAGCACAACGTTCAAGATATTTTGAACAAAAAATCTAACCTATTAAACAAGTGTAATTGTTGTAGGAAAAATTTGCATATTAATTAATAAATTATGTACTCAAAATAATAAAGCATTCAATTAGAATATGAACGTATGTACAGGTCCATAAAAATCTTTGATTTTTTATTAAGCGATACATAAACCTTGTAAAAATCTTGATTTTGTGGGAATAATGTGTACGATCCTGTAAAATTTTGATTTCTGTTAAAACACTTTCGTAGGATTTTCGTGAGATCACATAATTAAATTATTTACTAGCATACTATACTACTATATACTGTATATATAGTTGAGTATAGTATGCTAGTTTTGTACAAGTATACTCAAATGCGATTTTTGTAGCATACACCACTACTTTACTAGACCATACATCACAACTATTTGTAACACCGAAATTTGTCATATGTACAATAATAATTGTCACAGATCATAATGAAATCGTATTAAAATAAAATTAGAGAATCTATTTAACTCTTTAAAAACCACTTATACTTGTTTAATATAAACTACTATAAAACTAACCTCTAATCTTAACTCCTAACTTTAAAAAATGAGGTGCCTTGTCAATTTTTTTATACTATTATATATATTTCATTTTGGAAATAGCTTTTAAGTTCGAAATTCTTTAACCATTTGAACCAAAATTTTAAATCCATTCAAATCGACCTAATACATAGTCATCCGGTCATGAGTCATTTCCCTGACTGGCAATGACAGTTTTAAAAATTCAGCAGTATTACTAGCCTCAGATAATAACAATAATGCATGTTTATTCAAATTCCTAAAATAATACAGAGTTTTTGATAATCGATAACTGTCTAACATATATGTAACGTATCGGGAGTGTGTCGAATGTGACCCAGGTTTATATGAGGAGAACATCCTCCTGCGGCAGGAAAACAATATCTCTTTTGTTTTTAGCAGTTATCATAACAGCGTCTAGAATTACAATTTGGATAATCCTTATCCTTAATCCGATGATATATTACGGTCTATCCATTTAAAATTAATGAATCCGGATATCTGAATTTAATCTGAATTGTCGGATCTATCCGAATTGAACTGATACGGATCGAAGCACTATACATATAATACTTTGGCGAGGCGTTTCCTTGCGCAGTATTATATAATTTTTATAAATAGTCAGAATCGTTTTTCTTTCTTTTGTTTTTTTCTTTTTCTGCTTCCACGTGTCAGGATTAGCTTCTTTTCTTTGTTTTTTCTTTTTTATATTGGTTTTTTTCTTTTTGTGTAGTTCGTTTTCTTGGTATTTTCTTTTTACTTTCCCCCTTTTTCATTTGCCCTTTATGAAGAAGGAAGAATTTAAGGAAAGGAGTATGATCCTGACACGGCATTAGCAAACCGGTCAGTGATATTTGGGAATCAAGTCTCAACAAGTATTGGGACCCTGACAGAAACAAATTTGTGAAATGGCAGGTCGCATCTGGGTACTTTTGTATCGAGTAAGTCTTTATTTGGGTGTAATTTGGTATACTGTATACGTACTTCGGTACAAATACCAGTCACTAGGCATTTACGAATAAATAAAGGCAGGATCATCCAGACTAAAAAAAAATAAATGTAAAATATAATATATACACAAAACCTTAAACTCTTCCTGTCGATCACTTGTACAAATTTCTAAACAAAAGAAAAACAAAAAATTTTCATTAGTAAAAAACGAAGCAGCTAGTAATACTGGTTTTTATAAAGGTCAACCTTCCTTGTATCATCAGGGACTCCTTTATATATTCGGCACGCAAGCCAGAAGCGTCAGTTGTGCAAGATAACTGGCAGTGGGTGCCCTTGGTACAAGAAATTCTGGTGGAAGTTAAAAAAGAAAACTTTCGTCGACGAAGAGATTATAGCTTGGCTAGGCGGTGAACTAAGAAAATGAGTTTTTCATCACTCTCTTTAAGGTTTTTGGTTACAAGAACTTATCCAACCATATATCCACTATCATATTTTCGCTGGAAGTCAGTTTTGCTGGAATTTTTGACGAAAAGTGGGAAATTCGGCGTACCCCCTCCAAAAGATCAGCATTGTTGTTCCTATCCTAATCGGGAAGAAGGCATGCAGGTAGATAAACAGGAATGGACGCGTAATGGGACGTGCCGCAATGGAGTAGGCAGATCTATGAAGATTAAATTCCAGAATGTTCTTTTAGTTTCTTTTTTTATGTACATATAATACTTTGGCGAGGCGTTTCCTTGCGCAGTATTATATAATTTTTATCGTTGTTTTCAAATTTAGGTTTACTTCTATTTCTGTTTTCTTTTTTTGTTTCTTTTTTTTTTCTTTTCGTTGTTTGTTTTCATTTTGTTAGCTTTCTGTCATTAGTAATAGAATTTTTCTTCATTTTTTTCATTTTATAGTCATTTTATTTTGTTTGTTTTTTGGTATATTGTTTAGGGTTTGTGGTATTTCCCTCTTTTTTTTCATTACCCTTTTATTTTCTTAGCTACAATGTTCTTCTTGTATGGTTTGGTTATCCTCACCATTGACGCTAGGTGTGAGGGATTTGAAGAGAAATCCTATGTCACTCTTTGACGGGGCTGACAAAATGACTGTCTTATCAGTAAGGCAGTGCGATAGGTCACACTAAGGTGCTCTTGAAGTATTCGAGTGATGCCGGACCTGCTATAGTTATAGTATTGATAATAAGTAATTAGCATAGTTTAGTTATATTATATATCTAATATCTAAATAAAGGTACCGACGAAACTGTCAAAGAGTTAAAAAAAAAAATTATAATATATAATAATAATAAATAAAAAAATAAAAATTTTATAATAAATTGCGAAACCGTGTGAATTATTGTGAAACTCTATAAAAAAGCATGATTATGTGAATATGTATATCGTTTATTTATTTTTTAAAAAATTTTGAAAATTTGCGAAAATTTGCAAAATGTTGCGAAACAATGTGAAAACATTATAAAATATGTGAAAATATTAATCCTGCGATCCTGCAACCCCCAAAGGGGCATTTTTTTTAATTCGCATTGTATCATAAGATTTTTGAATATTACGGCAATAACTTACGTAAGATTACATATATATAATTCACTAATGTACTATAGCGTAAACTTATGTAATTATTACCCCTACGTAATACTCTGAACTAATTGTAAGATTTTTGCAAGTTTATGCTTGTGTAAAAACTTGCAGAGGTTAACACATATTTTTTTTGCTAATAAAGGTATTTATTTATTTCTAATTATTTTTAGTTTCTTGTCGAAGATAAAAAATTCATTTTTAAACTAAATTTTGATTCTTTTTCTTTAGCAAGATCCATTTTTATTTAAACAAAGGCATTTATTTATTTCAAATTATTTTTCATTTCTTGTCGAAGACAAAAAATTCATTTTAAAAAATTAACTAAATTTCGATTCCTATTCTTTGACAAGATCCAGATGAAAGCATTTATTTATTTCTAATTATTTTTCGTTTCTTTTCAAAGATGAAAATTATAAAATAAATATAAACATATAAAATTTTTTATTTGGTCATGTATTCTCAACGAATATTAATAATATCTTGGTTGCTTAAAATCCTGAGGTTCATTTTTAAACTAGTTGACAAATTGATGATGCTCAAGTAATATATTTGTTATAAAAGTCTTACATTTTTTTTTTATAAATTTTCATATAAATTAAGTATACCTTTAATCATTGATATTATTGTTATAACAACTGTAAAATGATCATTATGTATCATACAAAAATAGTTTTTATTAATTATTTTATTCTACAGATCACACTGAAATAGAGCTTCGATCCTACTTTTAAAAAGCAATTCAGATTGAATTCGAATTCTCTTTTATATATCCGGATTGTTACAGTACCGGAAGCCTTCTTTAATTCCGATAAAGTAACAATCACACGGCTCCTGAGATCTCTTACTTTGGGCGTGAAGCGGTGTACAAGAGGGAAGTATAGTTTTCTTTATGTCTGTAAGAAACTATACACTTCTCTGAGGCAGTTCGGTATAAATCAACAAGAGATAATAGACAGTTTATTAATTTAACAAGAGGGCTATTCCAAGGTGTCTGTTCCTAGAAATCCCAAGAGTTTATTAATTATAAGAGAAGAGGATAATAATATAAAGGTAAAGATAAAATACAATGTCTGGATCTGTTTAAAACTAAGGGAAATAAGGTGGGTTTATATATCTATTGAGCTAAGCGTCGCTAAGCGTCATTAAGTATCGCTAAGCATCATTAAGCGTCACTAAGCGTCATTAAGCGTCGCTAAGCGTCGTTAAGCGTCGCTAAGCATCGTTAAGTGTCATTGAGTGTTATTGCACCTCAATTTCGCTTATCACTATTACTAAATACAGTCATTACAAAATTTCCTTATTAAGGGTAGAGTATATGTCAATCATTTTTACTAATAAACCATTGGCAAAATTTAGCTGGCATTATGGAGCTAAAAAATTTTTTTATATCGATTTAAGATTTAGCGCAGTAAAAACATAGTGCATATTAGTAGTAATCATATGATAAATTTTGAACCAATTTGAATTTGTCATCAAAAAGTTAGATAAATGAAAGATCCACGAGAACCTGTAATATGCCATAATAGGGAGACGTCTAAAGCCGTGTCCAGTCACGTGTTTTTGATTTTTTAATTAAAGTTAGGGTAAGGGTTAACTTAGGGTTAGGGTTAGAGCATGTCTTATAGTAAAATTGTCCTCCCGACATTTTTTATTAATGCACCAAGATGGGTTTAGAATATTGTTTCTTGTATTTTTGCGACTTTAGCTTTTTTTTCGCTATTTTTGTCTCTTCAGGCTGATCTGTATCGATCAAAATAAACAATCCTATTGGCTCTATGTCATGTGATGGACATGGCTTTAGACGACTCCATAATAGGCTCTCGCAGATTTGTACAGGCTCTCGCAGATCTTGCCCTCATCTAACTTTTTAATGACAAATTCAAATTGGTTCAAAATTTGTTATATGATTACTACTAATATGCACTATGTTTTTACTGCGCTAAATCTTAAATTGATATAAAAAAATCTTTATTTATCTATGTACTAATTACTAAATTTATAAATTTGATTAATAGTTTATTAATAAAATAATCGACATATATTCTACCCTTAAGTTCTAATTTCTTAACTAATTTCTACCAAAATTAACTACAACTTATTCTATAACATTTCTCTCCCCTTTAAAAACAAACTCTGTGAGTTCTAATTTGGGGAAGGACTTGAGAAAGTTTGGCATCGGTTAACCTCGTAATCATTGTATAAGTAATATAGGTTGTTCGAGAGATGTTTTCTATAGGTCGGTTGGAGAAAAGCAGTTTCATCCGTTTGGCACACTTCCATATGTCTCGGGCTCTTCTTTTTCCTTGAGTCTTCTCAATTATAGATTGAATATCTTCATGAGCATTAGGGTACTTGTCTATAAGGTTACCAAGATAATAATAAGCTTCGAGCAGCTTAGTCTGGTCTTGTCTGTTTCTAGTTCAGTTTGAGAATTTTCTGCAATTTCCCTTAATACGTTATTCCAGTATATGGAGGAACAGATGTCTGAGTTAGAGGTCCACAAGGTTGGATAATATCTTGTATAATCTTGCTTAATTTTTCAGATAATGAAGCAGGGGTGACTTCTTCTTGATAAATAATTAGAACTGACAATGTTTCTTTTTGTATGTCATCTAATTCCAAGTTTGGGTTTATTTCTTCTGTATCATTTACTTCTGGTAAATTAATTTCTAATTGTTCTGTGTCGTCTAGAGTGTTCAGAAAATTATTTGAGTTTGGCTCAAGAAAAGAATTATATTAGTAAAGTCAATAGTCTGAGTGGTATCATTATTATCACATAACCATACACATTGCGATGTAATCCACAATGCATAATTTTGGGCGACATTATCTTGTTTTCATGTCTGAAAAAGGTATTAGAGAGCTAACAAGGTTTGCGGTTGTAATGTAGGAGTGGTCATTTTTGGGAAAATTCCAAAAGAGGCAGTTGTATAAATTATTTTGAAGTTTTACGAATTAAATTGTGTTTCATTCCCTTGTAGATCAAATTTCTTCTAGAAATTTCCAGGAGAATCAATAACAACTACTGGTTCCCATGTTTGTGGCTCATGATATTTGGCAAGACGATCACTATTATAATATTTTTGTAAAATTTTTCTTTCTATTGTCCGTAATTTATAAGCACCATTGTCTAATTTCTCATGGATAAGGAAAGGTCCAAATCTTTTGTCCTCAAATTTGGCTGAGCGAGAGGCTTCTAGTTCCTTTCTTTGTATCCATACTTTATCACCAATTTCAAATGTCTCTGTTCGAATATTGGTATCAAAACGGACTTTCTGTTTCTGCTATGATTGTTCGGTATTTTGTTTAGCCTGAGTCTGATAATTTGGTAATTTCTCTATTAAATCATAAGCATGTTGGAGGATACTTCCTTGTAAGTCTATTTCATAATTAATCTTTGTAGGTTCTACTGGAAAAAGTGCTTCGATAGGTAAGGTAGCATATCTCCCATATATAAGTTGAAAGGGGTATATCCTATAGTAGCATGTCTTTTTGTCCTATATGCTAAAAGAACAGCAGGTATATACAAATCCCAATCATCATTTTCTTTTACTTTCGCAAGTGATTCACACAATGTTCTATTAAATCTTTCTACCATACTATTTGTCTGGGGGTGGTATGGAGAAGAGAATTTATGTTTGATAAAAAATTTTTCACAGAGAATTCTAATTGTTTTGCTAATAAAATTGCGACCTTGGTCTGATAAGATAATTTTTGGAGTTCCATGTCTACAGAATATTTCTTCAAAGATAAACTGAGCAAGTGTACTAGCACTAGCATCTGGGACAGCACGAGCTTCTGGCCATCGTGTTAGGTATTCGGTAGCGACAATAATATATCGATTGTTTTGTTTAGTTATAGGCAAAGGGCCTACAAGGTCAATTTCAACACATTCGAAAGCTCTTCCTATTTATAGGGTGTAAAGGTTCTTTTCTATGACCTTTTTGTCTTCTTTGGCATTCCTCACAAGTCTTTACATATTCTTGTATATCTCTATACATTTGATCCCAATAATAACGTTCTGATATTTTATAATACATAGTGTCTGTTCCCAAATGTCCAGCAGTGGGGTGCTTGTGCATTATATATAATACTGGTTCAACTTCTGTCCATTTTATAACTCTAAGGGGTCTGTCTGGGTTTCTTTTATTCTTTTATAGAGAAGGTGATGTCTAATTTCAAAATATTTAGCCTGGGTCATAAGGCGTTTCTGTTCTTGGTCAGTAAATCCATCTGGAAATTGGTCTGTGTCCAAATAGTGGTAAAGATTATGATATTGGTCAAGATTCATATAATTTATTAGGTACAGTGGTCTGAGTCGGTAACCGTGAAAGGGCATCAACATTCGAGTGAATTCGGCCTGGTTTATGAATAATTCCAAAATTGTATGGTTGGAGCTTCAAGATCCATCTTCCAATTCTTCCTTTGGGTTCAGCAGTACGTAACCATTTCAATGCTGAGTGGTCTGTAATTAAAATGAATTTGTAGCGCCTAAATATTTATGAAAATGTTCTATGGCCCATACAACTGCAGCACATTCAAGTTCAGTTGCTGCATAATTCATTTCTTCTTTTCGCAAACTTTTACTAGCATAGGCAATAGGGTGTTCTTTTCCATTCCTATCTAGTTGGCTTAGTGTGGCTTCAAAGCCATTGTAAGAAGCATCAGTAGCAAGTATAAATGTCTCTTTAAAGTTGGGATATGCCAATATAGGGGCAGTAATAAGTCTAGATTTTAGCTCTTCAAAAGCTTTTTGTTGTTTATTCTGCTAGTGATAGGGTTCATCTTTGTGTAGGAGGGAATTTAAAGGGCGAGCAATTGATGAAAAGTTTTGAATAAATTGGCGGTAATATCCTGCAAGTCCAAGGAACGATCAAAGAGCTGTAAGGTTTTTAGGAGGTTGAATCCGTTGGACAGCTTCTACTTTTTGAGGGTCAGGGTCAATACCTTTAGCAGAGATTAAGTGTCCAAGAAATGGTAGTTGGTGCATCCAAAAGGTACACTTTTCTATATTAAGTCTGAGTCCTGCTTGTTTAATTCTATTAAATACTCTTTTTAAATGGTCTAAGTATTTATTAAATGTTTAGAATAAACAATTGTATCATTTAAGTACACAACTACAAATTTCTATACAATTTCTTTATATATGCGATCCATTAGCTTTTGGAAAGTTGCGGGAGCATTGCAAAGACCAAAAGGCATTACATTAAATTCATAAATTCTGTATCGTGTAGTAAAAGCAGTTTTCTCTTTGTCACGGGGGTCCATGGCAACTTGCCAATATCTACTTGCAAGGTCGAGAGTAGAGAACCATGAACATCCTATAAGGGCATTAAGCATTTTATCAATGCGAGGTAGAGGGTAAGCATCCTTTTTAGTGACAGCATTTACTTTTCTATAGTCTACGCAGAATCGTAATTTGCCATTTTTCTTTCGTACTAGAACAACAGGTGAGGTCCAAGGGCTATCAGAGGGTTTGATGAGTTTATGTTCTAATATTCTTTGGATTTCTTCTTGTATAAATTCTTGTTCATTTGAAGGTACAGAATAAGGACAAGAATGAATAGGGTGTACATCCTCAGTATAGATTCGATGAGTCACCAAATTGGTTCGTCCTAGTTCAGTTATATCATTTGCAAAGAGGTCTGCAAATTCTTTCAATAATTTTTAGAAAGCTAGGCCTTGTTCTTTATTAAGTGGTCCAATATTTAAAGAGGTCTGGGTCGATAGAGTATATTCTTCATGTTCAAGGGTAATTATATTTATAGGTCTAGGTATAAGAGTCTGGTCTGAGTCGACAGGTAGTTTAAGATCCTGCCTAGGATTCTCTAAAAATTTTGACAGAGCATATCCAAGGCATTAGCCTGTTGGTGAGCATTTTGAGCTTCTTCTTGGAAAAAGCGTAGTAAAGCAGTATTGGTGGTTTCCAAGGTTTCAATTCTGGCTTGTAATTGTTTTATTAGTTGGTCTTGTTGTTGTGCTTGTTGTTGAAGCTGATAAAACTGTGAATCATCATCTACTTCCTTGATAGTTACTTTAGTAGGTGGAGAGTAAATTTCTGGGTCTGGAAGTTTGCAATCATCACAGTATCCCTGATTTGCATTCAATTCTTCTTGGTGTTTAACATGTAAATATTCCTGGCAGAGGTCGACAGGAACTATAAAGTTTCTTCTAAGTACAGCGAGAGCATATTTCTGGTCGTAGTCTGGGTGGCTAGTATCAAAAGATTCATCTAGAATTGCTTGTAGAGAGTCAATATCATTTTCTGATAATAGGTCTGATTTAGCTTGCAATATAAGTTGCATTTCCTCATAGCTCCATGGTTGAGTTATACAGTCAGAGGTTAAAGGTTCTAAGGCTTGGACGATGGTCTGGTCATTTTCATCTAAGAGAATCTTTGCAAGTCGGTAAATTCTGGTCTGGTTTATTTCATATTAGTGTCCGGCATTCTTTGTTAATTCATTATAACATTTGATTCGGGTCCAGAGGTTATAGTTAGGATTATACTGGATATCCTGGCTAGCCTTGTATGCGTAGAAGTGTTCCAATTCACAAAACCACAATTCTTTTCAAAAACTGTCTAATTGACACATTCTAGGTCTTGTATCTGCTTTATTGCATACTTTGCAATTAACAAGCATTCCACGTCCTTTACCTTGGATGAAGAAATAGATACTTCTAGGATCTTTTCAGTCAAAAGCACAGTAAAAATCATTATAACATCCTGGGCATACAAGTTTCTCTTCAAGAAGTTTAAGAACTTCTGGTCTGTTAGGAACTTTATATTGGCAACAATGGTAGGTATGGCGAGGGCTATGGGTAGGTAGACAATTACTATCAATTTGATTAAGAGTGCATTCACACTGATAAACCAAGTTTTGTCTTTCCAAGTGGCAAGAGGACAGTAAGCTTCAATATGGCCTAATGTACTGCATCCTCTGCAGACATTATTAGGGCAGTTTCTGTATAGATGGTTGGAGTCATGGCAAGTAGGACAGGTGGTACGTCTTGGGGCTTGTTTGGGGCATTTAACAGCAATGTGACCAAATTCCTGGCATCGATTACATTGGTTGGTAGGGCAATTTGCAAAGAGGTGGTTAGGAGAACTACAATTTCCACAGACACGCTGTTTAGGAGCTTTTCTGCTTTTATGGCGAGAATGATAAGTGGTCCATTCATTTTCTTCTGGTGAAAGAGATTGGTCTGAGTCTTCTTGATCGAAAGCATAGGCTTCTCTAGGATATAAGTATTCTGGTTCATAAAGATCTAATTTATCTGGTGCGGTAACAGTAGATTGGCTAGGTAGAGGTTGATTACTTTCATAAGTAGTAGGGATAGTATGTTTCTTGTTTCCCCATTTAAAAGTTTAACAGCCATTTTTCCAGTTATAGTTTGCTTCCACTTTTTGATTCCAGTCATTGCCTAAGAGAAGAGAGTAAGAAGTAGTATCTACTACTTCTACAGTAAGAGGTATAGTAATATGGTCGATTCTAATTGGCAGGTCTTTTATAATTCCTAAAGGTCGGTGGAAGTTCCAACTGCAGGAACAATAAGGCTGTTAGAGGCCTTTTCAATAGTCAATCCAAGTTCCTTGACTGCCTTGTGAGCAATCATGCTGATTGAAGCACCACTATCAATAATAGCTTGGTAGGGTTTATTCTGAAGAAAGGCATTACATTTGACAGGTGTAGTATATGTAGGGGTTTGAACAAGGTTGGCATTTTTGGCTTCCTCATAAAGGTGAGTAGCCAAGGCACCTCGAATAGATGGATTATTAAGTAGTATTTCCCACTTGCTGGCAGTAAGAGAGGGTGTCTGAGTCTGATTTTGTATAAGATAATTAACACTTCGATGATAAGGAAAAGGAGATCGATTAGAGGAGTTTTGGTAAGAGTGATAATTATCATCATTTCGGTTTCTATAATTATTATCTCTATATTGGCTCCTAGGTCGAGAGTTATTATGACTGCAAGAACGGTCTTTGTTATTGGAATATCGGTCAGAAGAGCGACCATTCCGGTCCCTATTTTGGTTGTTATTTCTGTTCCGGTTATTGTTATTATTATTGTTATGACGAGAATTGGATCCTTGTCGTTGGTCCTGTTTTCTACTATTACAATCACGAATAAAATGTCCAGTGCGTTCACAATAATAAGATAGGAGGCTCTTTCATTCAAGAGGCTTGAGCGTGGTTGTTAGCATAATTAACAGAAGAGGTAGGTGTGGTCTGTGTTTGGGCTAAATTGATACTAAGTTTAGCAATTTGGTCCGTAAGTTGTTGAATAACTTGGTCAGTATTGGTAGTAGGAGTAGTTATTAATTTTCCAGTTTCCCAGCAGAGGGCTACTTCAATAGCATTGTCCAAGGTATTAAGTATAGCAGCTTGAACATTAATTGCATACTCAGGACGTAAACCTTGAATAAAAAGTTGTTTAACGAAATCAGCTGGAAAAACCTCAGTCGGGTCCACTTTCTTTTGCAATGTACGAAATCGGTTGACATATCCATCCACAGTCTCTGTAGGTCCTTGCTTAATATCAAAAAGCTGTTTTTGCCAGAGAGCCTTTTGCTTAGTAGTATAGAAACGTGCCTTAAAAAGATGCTGGAAACTTCGGTCCTGGGCACCATCATTATTGAAAGCATTGGGTACTAGGTTTAGAGCGGTGTACCAGTCCAGAGCAACTCCTTTAAAGTACACAGGAGCAAGTTGAAGTTTCCGTTCAGCACTCCATTTATTAGCAGTAGCTGCTCTTCTAAATTCCTTCAGCCAGTCAGCAGGGTCTTGAGTTCCATCTCTATAAAAATCTGCAACAGTAATAAGAGTTTTCTCAGAGCCTTGTTCAAGGGCATTGGCAAGATCAGTTATGGCTTGTGCAGCAGTCCGTAAAGCAGCGTCTCCCATTGGATTTTCTTCGTTTAGTAGGTTAAGAGGTAAGATAGGGTTTAATTCTTCTACAAAAGGTTGTAAATTTATTTCCTCGAATTGGGGAAGAGAATCAGCTTTAACAATAGTAGCGTCTTGGTTTTGAATATAATGGTCAAGGGGGTCAATTAAGTTTTGGTTGTCAAGAGGAGGTGTGTTAAGTAATGGAGGTGTATGGCGGGGTGTATCAGTTATATCTAAATTAACAGTAGGGTAAAATTCAGTTACAGGAGGAGGTGGAGGAACAGTTGTGCAAGCAGGAGAAAAGGTTTGTTGTATATAACGAAGAAAGCAATTTTGTGTAGGAGGTGTAGTTTCTCGAGTATAATGATATGGAATTTCTGAAATAGGTGAAGAAGGAAGTGCAAGGCTTGGAGGAATTGGTATATAAGTATTAGTGGAAGAACCAACACCAGTGTCAGCTAATTGTTCAGGTCCTAAAGTAAATTTCGATCTGGGTGGAGAAATGTCAAAGTTTAATTCAGTTCTTCCTAATTGATTTTGAAAATCGTATAAAAGGTTTTCAGTTCTTAGTCGAGTTGGAGCGAGTGTAGAAGGTAAAAGGTCCTTGATATGAAGATCGAGTAGGGTAGCTTCAAAATTAAAAGGTAAGATAGCTGCAAGAGTATAGGGGTATGTGCAAGGAGTAGACTAGCAATAACTTCTTTTAGGTCTAAAAGGTTGTTATTATAGCGGCAACTAAAAACAATATCTCAAGTAGCGGCTCTAGCAGTATTATAATCAGTAGCAGCAACTAAAACACAGTAAGAGTCGTTTGTCTTTTGTGAATATTGGGTAGCAAAATAATTGTCTCGTTATGTTCTCTAAAATCTTCTAAAGTGACTTTATAAATTAGCAACAGGATAACAGATGGTACAGGATAAATCAGGATGGTAGGCTTGTAAAACGTCTACTGCGAGTGAGGAAGGATGACTTGTTTCGTGTACTTCAATTTGTTCTAAGTATAGTTCATATGCTCTATTCATATAGAGGAGGCAGTTCCCAAGTCTCAAGGAAACTAATAAAAGAATAATAGAATATATCTCCAAAAATAAAAGTTAGTAGTAAGTTGTTAACAAAATTTTAATCTCCAAAATATAGTAAATAGTTAATATCCAACAAAAAGAAAATTTCAAGTAAGTTGTAAGAAAATAACAAGAGTGCAATTAAACAACAAGAAAGTTAGTAACTGCCAAAAAAAAAAATAAAGAAATTTCTGCCAAAAGTAATAATAAGATTTCTAAATTCTTCAATAATATCCAATAATTTAAATAGGCTTCCGCCAGAAGACACCAAATGTTACAGTACCGGAAGCCTTCTTTAATTCTGATAAAGTAACAATCACACGGCTCTTGAGATCCCTTACTTTGGGCGTGAAGTGGTGTGCAAGAGGGAAGTATAGTTTTCTTTATGTCTGTAAGAAACTATATACTTCTCTGAGGCAGTTCAGTATAAATCAACAAGAGATAATAAACAGTTTATTAATTTAACAAGAGGGCTATTCCAAGGTGTCTGTTCCTTAGAAATCCCAAGAGTTTATTAATTATAAGGAGGAGGATAATAATATAAAGGTAAAGATAAAATACAATGTCTGGATCTGTCTAAAACTAAGGGAAATAAAGTGGGTTTATATATCTATTGATCTAAGCGTCGCTAAGCGTCATTAAGCGTCGCTAAGCGTCATTAAGTGTCGCTAAGCGTCATTAAGCGTTACTAAGCATCATTAAACGTCGCTAAATATCGCTAAGCGTCGTTAAGCATTGCTAAGCATCGTTAAGCGTCATTGAGTGTCATTGCACCTCAATTTCGCTTATCACTATTACTAAATACAGTCATTACAAAATTTCCTTATTAAGTTCTAATTTCTTAACTAATTTCTACCAAAATTAACCACAACTTATTCTATAACAGGATAAATCTGGTTATAATCCAAATTAGTAAATTCAGATTCAATCCGTAAAAATTTATTAACTAGCCAATCAAAACTCGTGATTTGCAAAAATACTACGTAGTATAAAGGGCTTTCCGATCATTTTGTGACATCACAAAGATTTTATTGGGTAATCGAGATTTTGAACTTTAAATCGTCACGCTTAAAAAAAAACAATATACATAAAAATGATTATATCAATGGTTAAATTAATACCAGCAGGAGTCTTTGCCATGAATCTCGATAACTTTAAACCTTAATCTATAATCTTGTTGCAAAAAATTACGACAACCCAAAATTTATTAAAAAAAGGATTCTAACGTATTACGAATCAAAAAAAAACAATGAGACAAAAATGAAAAATACAAACATAAACATTTAAACCTATTCTAGAATGCTAATAACTAATAAAAAAATTATAAACAACTTTTAAACGCTTCTCTAGTATCAGGCTGGTCTTTGATTTAATAATTGTTATATGGTTACAGTACTACTACTTCGCTTTAAACTCCTTTACTCTCCTCACGAAATCTATAAACCTTATGACCCACAACTTCATATTATTAATCTATATTATAGACAAGTTTTTTATTAGTTGAAATTACAAAAAATAAGTTTTTACAAATAAAAGAGAGATAAATTGCTGAGTTTAATCGATTTATTTCACCTATAGGCTAAACTCAAACGTTTAAACATACCTCTCATCTAACTTCTGAATTACTTTGTGGATTTCTGAATTACTTTAACAGTTATAAAACGAGACATATTTTAAGATGTTTTTAGCCACAACTTTCTACAATTCGTTTCATAGCATACAATTGGTTTAAAGTTGATTAGGGGTCTGTTCTAATATGTAGCATTCTGATTTCTAGCCATTCAGAATGCAAGCCCTCTATTGCTATCTAGGATTATAATTCGGATAATCCTTATCTTTAATCCGATATATATTATGGATTTATCTGTTTAAAATTAATGGATAAGGGGAGTAACAAAAATCAGGTGATTTTTTAGGGGGGGTGGAGGGTAAAAAAAGTTGAAATTATATATAAGAACCTGACTATTTATATATTGAGGAAGAGGGAAGGGGGTAGGCCTCTGATAAAAAATAATCAGGTGATTAATGACACTGCCCTAAGAATATCCGAGATTAATCTGAATTATCAAATGAATCTGAATTAATCAGATTATGGATTGAAGCACTATACTGAAATCAATAACTTATCAAATTGGCCAAACAATTATTCGATCAATTTTTTATCAGATGTCCCAAAAATAATAAAAATAGCTATAAATAAAATTTTTTAAAAAATATGCTACCTTACGTGTATTTTACTAGATTTTGTTTATTATTTATTCAATTAACGGTTAGTTGGCCAATAGATTAGTCAACAAATCGATTAATCAATTGGCTAACTAATCGATTAATTGAATAAAATTGATTAATTAGCAGTCCATAGTTAAAGGGAACAAATTTTATAGTAAAAATCAGCGGGCATGTGACTATTACCTTATATAGTAAGTGGAACTAAAGATGGGCACCATGCGCATGATGCATGCATGCACACATGCACATGGTCTAAGCAAATTAATGCATGCCTATACAAAATTAGTGAATATTTGATAATAAATAACTTTTGATTCACTAGATTATTTTTTATAAATTTGCTATCAAAAATAACTGTCTTAGTGTAACTAGTGCTTCTGGGATCAGACCAGACAGATCCAGACTCTAAATTCTACTAATTTCAAACTTCAGATTAGACTCAAACTCAATTATGAGTTTGGTCCAGGTTTGATTTGAAGTTAGCAGATTAATCTGAATTTAAATATGTTTTATATGTATTTTTTTGAACTGATCAAGTTTATTTTTTTAGTGCATTAAATTAGAATTAATTAGTAAAATTTTGTGAATCATAAGATTTTATAGAATTTTATTAATTAAATTCTATAAAATTTTATAATTTACAAATTTTTATTAATTAATTCTAACTTTATTCACTAAATAAACTTGTTCAGCTCCTAAAAATATATTAAAATGGCAAAGTTTTTCTTATTTTATATGAAATTTTAATAAAAGATGCATAATTTTAGATTTTTTGATCAAAAAGTCAAATTTAAGCATCTTTTCTCCAAATTTTAAGTAACATAAAAACAACTTTATTGATTTAATGTATTTTTATGTGCTGAACATGATTACATAATGCATAAAGTTAGAATTGATTAATAATATTTTGTGAATCATGTAGATTTTGTAGAAATTTATTAATAAAATTCTATAAAATCTTATGATTCACAAAATTTTACTAATTAATTATAACTTAATGCAATAAGTAAACTTGTTTAGCACCTAAAAAGCTTCAATCGTTTTTTTCTCTCCTTTTTCTTCATAGCTAAAATCCTCGGGCAATTGCAACTTTCTTAGTTTCTATTTCTTTTTTTTTTAAATTGTAATTAAGTATATAAAAAATTTACATCAAACCAGTAGAATTATTTTTATTTTACTTAAAATTTAGAGAATAGATGCATAATTTTGGATTTTTGATCAAAAAAAGTCAAATTTAAACACCTTCTCTCCAAATTTCAAGTAAAATAATAACAGTTCTGCCGATTTAATGTATTTTTAGGTGCTGAATAAGTTTAGTTAGTGCACTATGTTAGAATTAATTAGTGAAATCTTGTGAATAATAAGATTTTATAGAATTTTATTAATAAAGTTCTATAAAATCTTATGATTTGCAAAAATTTTACCAATTAATTCTAACATAGTGCAATAAGTAAACTTATTCAGCACCTAAAAATACATTAAATCGGCAGAACTGTTTTTATTTTACTTGAAATTTGGAGAAAAGATGCTTAAATTTGACTTTTTTGATCAAAATTCCAAAATTATGCATCTATTCTCTAAATTTCAAGTAAAATAAAAATAATTCTGCTGATTTGATTATTTTTAGATGATGAACAAGTTTATTTATTGCATTAAGTTATAATTAATTAGTAAAATTTTGTGAATCATAAGATTTTATAGGATTTTATTAATAAATTCTACAAAATCTACATGATTCACAAAATTTTATTAATCAATTCCAACTTTATGCATTAAGTAATCGTGTTCAGCACCTAAAAATACATTAAATCGGTAGAGTTGTTTTTGTGTTACTTAAAATTTGGTGAAAAGTTGCTTAAATTTGACTTTTTGATCAAAAATCTAAAATTATGCATCTTTCTTCCAAATTTCATGTAACATAAAAGCATCTTTACTTATTTAATGTATTTTTAGTTGCTTAACAAGTTTACTTAGTTAATTAAGTTAGAATTAATTTGTAAAATTTTGTGAATCATAAGATTTTGTAAAATTTTACTAATAAAATTCTAAAAAATCCTATGATTCACAAATTTTTACTAATTAATTCTTACTTCATGCACTAATCAACCTGTTCAGTATCAAAAAATACATATAAAAAATTTGACTTAAACTAGTCTGCAGACTTTGGACCAGACCCGGACCAGACTCAGACTCGATTAACTATAGTGCATATAATATGCATGCATGCTATATACCATGCGTATGCATAGTGTAGAAAGTGCCATTTTGCCCATCTCTAAGTGGAACGTCATGTGCTTCAATTCATAAGAAAAAACTCTATAGTAAACAATTGAAGAATACTCATATCTTATGATTTATCAAACCGATTTTTAATAATTTTACTACCATTAGAACTACAAGAATTTGCTTTACAACTTTCAATTAAGCAAAAAGAAAAAGTTACTTAATAAAAAAATACTTTTATATGTAAGCAAGCACCATTCGCACACTATAGAAATTTACTATTAAATTCTGCCGTAATTTATTATAAAATGTCGATCATTTTATACTCTTTATCTGCGATCTTCCACTTAATTAATTAGTTAGATAAACTGAATTATTAACTAATCAATAAAAAATTTTTCATTGATTTGTATTATATATTATTTATAGTAAAACAAAGATTACTTGCACTTGATATCTTTATTATATAGTAGATACAGATCACTATATATATATAAATGATTTTAATTCATGCTAAAAATTGAATCTTAAAAACCCTCTAGTCTGACAATAAAAGCTTCCGCTTCTTTAGCAATGCCTCTTTCTTTGACGTTCCAACATTTGCCATACAATTTTTCTAGTAGCTCATTAATAGCATGTTGTCTATTTTTGGCTCTTTTTTCCTCTTTACTACATCCTGGTAATTCTATAGTTACCAACTCACGACGTTCATATATTTCAAAGCCGCTTTCCTAAACATTTCTTGAAATAATTTCCAAGCCTTAGTAGTTAATAATCAGTTAGTATCATAGGTAATGATGCTGCCCGAAACTCTTTTGGCCCAAAAACTGAAACTGAAACTAGTTTTAAATAACCAAAACTAATTTCCAAAACTCCAAAACTATGTAAAAAACCCAAAACTATACTAAACTCTGATATTATCTGAAACTATTTTAAAAATATAAACATTCAATGCAGGAGTAGCTTATTATTGTGTATTATTAAAAAAATCTTACACATACCCGATTTAATAAATTAAGCATGATTAAAAAACAGGGTTTGACATACGTTTGTATGCAAGTATCGGCATGATTTAGTAGTGCCGGCACTTGACATACGTACATATGTACATGCCAATTCTATTTAACTTTGAACTATAGTAGTAGTAAGTGATACGATGATAGTATGTTTATTTAACACGCATTGTTGTAGATATATTTGGAGTAGGATTAAGGTATTATATCTGCAAATTTTATATATAGATATATATCGATTACTAACTGGTAAGATATATATCGATACCCATTACCCCTGCCAATTACTATCGAGAGTGATAGTAATCGATATATATGATATATCGATTATTATCGATAGTGATAGTAATCAATATATATCGATATATCGATATATATCGATTAATATCACTATCGATAGTAATTGGCAGGGGGTGATGGGTATCAATATATATCAATATATCGATTATAATCGATAGTGATAGTAATCGATATATATCGATATTAATCGATATATATCTGATATAATATCAATTAATAATTATTATATTCATATAATCATGCTTTTTGAATATT
>QKWP01000916.1:26361-57479 GCA_003550325.1 Gigaspora rosea | reverse complement strand
CCAAAATTGTTAAAATCTAATCACAGGATCCCAAGATCGTTCAACTTTTGTGTAATTTTAATAGTGATTTTTTAGAATCACTAAGTAAATTTCTTTAACATTGAATAACTTTTGATCCACTGGTCCGTTTTGGATGATTTAACTACCAAAATGTTCGTCTCAGTGAGACGAACATTTTGGTAGCTAAATCATCCAAAACGGGCCAGTGGATCAAAAGTTATTCAATGTTAAAGAAATTTACTTAGTGATTCTAAAAAATCACTATTAAAATTACACAAAAGTTGAACGATCTTGGGATCCTGTGATTAGATTTTAACAATTTTGGGCTTGTTAGAATCGACTTATCAAGATGTGCATTTTGGTAGTTAAATCGTCTAAATTGGCCCAATAGATCAAAAGTTATCAATAATTTTATAATTATATACTTTTGGCCAGAATTATAAAATTTTGACCAGAATTATAACCTGATATTTTGGCGACCCCACCCACCCACCCAAAAATTACGTAATTTCTGGAAGCTTCCTTATGTAATACACGTTTTGAAATTCTCTAAAACTTTGATCAAAGATATTTTTGCAACCACTTGATCAAATTTGATGAAAAATTTTTTATTTGAATTCTATAAATCTATAGAATTCAAATAAAAAAATTTTTATCAAATGTGATCAGGTAGTTGCAGAAATATCTTTAATGGAAAATTCTTTTATTTTCAAAAAGTATATTATAAAGAAGTTGCGTCAAATGAAAAAAAGCTATTATGAAATGAATATTTAACCAAATAACTTGAAATTTTAGAAAGCAAAATTTTAGTCTATTCTCTATTAATTATATTAATGTGCAGTAACTTGTTTATTTGAACTTGTAAAAATCTAGCTTGTGATAGTAAATTTTCTGTTTTCATTAAAATTAAAAATTTTAGAAAATCCTAGATCTGGAAGCAAATT
Organism: Gigaspora rosea; assembly: GCA_003550325.1. NCBI lineage: Eukaryota > Fungi > Glomeromycota > Glomeromycetes > Diversisporales > Gigasporaceae > Gigaspora > Gigaspora rosea. The sequence goes on along the minus strand of QKWP01000916.1, from coordinate 56,535 downwards.
AAAAAATTATCATAACTTCATCAATATTAATCCATTTTCAATAAAATTTTAACTGAAGACTCTTGAATTTCTATTCTATCAACTTATTTAGTCACATTTTGAAAGTTTCATTTTGAGAAAGTGCTTCTGGAAGCATATGAAGTTTTAGGAAAAAACTTGCAAAACATATGTATTCAAATTTATAAAAACATTAATATCTTCACAAGTTTTTAATATTTTTTTATAAATTTGAGATTCTATTAGTCAATGATATGCAATACAAGTCTTGTTATAAAATTTTTTTTTAGTTAGCATAGTAAATTTCTTGTAAATTATTATCGAACAGTGGGTTATTTTGAAAAAGCAAAAAAACATATTACAAAAAAGCTGCATTGAAATTGTTTACAAAAACTTTCATCAAAGATATCTCTAAGTTTTTGACCAAATTTGATAAAAAATTTTTTATTTTAATTTTATGAATCCATAGAATTCAAATAAAAAAATTTTTAAAAATATTATTATTTTCAAAATTTTACAAATTGATTCTAACTTTGTGCTCTAAAAAACTTATTTGCATATTAAAATATATTATGCTAGTATATTTAATTTTATATTTCTTAAGGTAGGCTTTCTGCACGTGATATTACACATATATAGATTATACATGTTGATCTTTTCAAGTACAGATAATCTGCTTTTTGTTCGTTAAACTCATAGTACTAGTGCTTTACGAAGACTTATCAATTTTTGTTGTTCGGTTAGTTTGTTTTATTTGTTTTATTAAGTTTTTTTTAGTTTAAAACTACTAGTTACTAAATTTACTTCAGTTTAACTCTAAGTAATACTTGCCTATTCCGTATTAAAGTTGCCCATTCCTGACGTTAACAGGTTTCTTTTGATTAAATCGTTGGTTTAAAAATTTCTATGATATTTGGCAGTAGTGATAGTTAAAATTATAATGTAATAAGGGTGNTTTGTTTTATTAAGTTTTTTTTAGTTTAAAACTACTAGTTACTAAATTTACTTCAGTTTAACTCTAAGTAATACTTGCCCATTCCGTATTAAAGTTGCCTATTCCTGACGTTAACGGGTTTCTTTTGATTAAATCGTTGGTTTAAAAATTTCTATGATATTTGGCAGTAGTGATAGTTAAAATTATAATGTAATAAGGGTGAAATTTTAATTATTTAACATTAGTTTCTTAGAAATATCGAATTTTTTTATAGTTTTTATATATAATCTACTTTAGTTTATTTAATATCTACATTTAAGACAAATCGTGATTGTACTATATGACTTGTAGAAAATTTTTACTTCAGTTTTAACACTAAGTAATACTTTGCCTATTCCATGTTAAAGTTGCCTATTCCTCAAGTTAGCGGGTATCTTTTTTATTAAATCTTTGGTTTGAAATTTATGATATTTGGCGTCAAAAATTATATATGCAAAAATGATCTACATCATGCATGTGACGAATGTACTACATTTTATATTGTGTAACCAATCTGAGAAAGCCTACCCTTAAAAATTTTAGAGAAGATACTAACTATATAATAATTACTACAATTATTAGGGCCATGACATATATTACCTAATATCCATTTACTAAGAGACCAGACCCCCACCCCCACCTAAGACCAATCAAAATGCTCGATTTTGTTACACAAAAAAGTATATTTATCTCAAATTTTTTTATAATTATAGTTAAATAATTCTTGATGTTGATTGGCTAGTATTCTAGATTGTGTAATCTAAGATTTCAGCTGACCCCCTCACCCCCTAAAATATTAGGTAATATCTGTTATTGCCCTTATATAAATTATTAATTTGCTTAATGATAACCCTGTGCAATTGTATTATATAATTATTTGTTTATCGACATACAATCACAATCAATAATTGTAATATGCAAGTTGCTATTGATACTAAAGCCTGATTACATACTACAACTACTGTTACTTATTTCCAATTATAATTGATTATAATTTTGCTTCATATAGCCATTAATAACTTGTTATATCTGGATCGATCATCATAGTATGATTTAATTTGCTATAATGATTCTTGCAAAATATGGGTAAATTGCTAAAAATAAAATATAACATGTGTAAAATCTTAGTAATTCAACAAAATATTCAATTATGACCCTTTTTAAAATTAATTTCAATTTGCTAAAATTTAAATTTGGACCTTAGATCAAATTTGAATCAATTTGCTAAAAAAAAATATGATATATATCAAAAATGTCCAGGGTCCTACTTTAACTTTTGTTTATTTTTTTTTTGTTTATTTTTTGATATTGATCTTCATGCTATACCACATACTGATATTGGACACTAGTAGTATGATTTAGTTCTACTGTTTTAAAAAACCTATTTTATTTTTATTAGATTAAATTAAAATTTAAAATAAAATTTATAAATTTATATTTTTTATAACTTTATCTATTTAAAAAAGTATTAAAAAATTTTATTTTTCAAGTAAAATAGATTAAAATAATTCTGCTTTTAAATTTTAATTTTGAGTTTTAAAATTTGAAATAATTTTGTCTATATATATAGTAAGAATATTTTAAAACCATTTAGAATTAATTTGTTTTTAATCCAAATAGTATAAATGCTTTTTTTGCTAAAAAATTTTATTATTATTTTTATTATTTTGTTAACAAAATATTTAAGACTAGTAAATAAAATAGTTTCAAAATATTTTAAATATAAAAAAGTAGCAGTTTTAGTTTTTTGAAGTAATAATTGTTGCAAATAATACTAAAATCAGATTATACTAAAATTTATATATTATATAATAATCTTTTGTATAAACAAACCTAGTATTATTAACTTAAAAAATTTTATTACTAGTATTAGAATTAGAATTTAGGCATGATTAGATTTAAATTATCCTAATGAAATTTAAATATACTATATATAAAATTAAAAAAAAACTTTTATCCCCTAATCTCTAATACCAACATTAATAGTAATACCAGTATTCTAGTATTTATACAGAATATTATTATATGATTATATGAATTTTAGCATCATTTGATTTTAGTATTATTTACTATATAACAATAATTAATATTAGAAATAATGCTAAAATTTTTTTTAATTTATTTTGATATGGATTTTAAAATTTTTTGGAATGTTTTTTTTTGTTTTTGTCTTATAGGGTTAGAGTAAAGTTTGAAAGTAGATTTGATGTTTTAAAGGGTATATATTGATTTTAGCAAGGTTTATAGGTTTAAATCAAACCCCAAAATTTTAGCATCATCTGATTTCAGCATCATTTTCAACAATTAATAACTACTATAGAACAAAAAATATAAAATACCTTTTAATTTGTTAAAACCATTATAGCAGCAATTGTTTAAAAATATAATAAATAGAAAGCTTCAAATCTTTATTCCAGTAACTATTGTGGCAGATTATAATGAAATCCAGATTAAAATGAAATTATAGTATAAAATCTCGAAAATTAAATTTTTTGGGAGAGCATTTTTTTGGGTTAGGGGTTTAGGGTTATTAAAAAAAATTATAATAAACAAGTATTAGTGGGTTTTAGAAGGATAGCAGGTTAAGTAGAAAATGTAGATTTCATTTTAAATTATGATCTGCGACAATTATTAAACAAAGATAGCTAATAAATTACAAAAATAATTTAGATAATAAGTTTCTTATTTTCTATTTCTTCTAGTAAGACTAGTGCCTTTAATTATAAATTTGTATCAAGAACTTTGTTTAAAATATTTGTAAAAAAAAAAAGGTTAATTAGTTTTGAGAAACCGACTCTATAATTTGGTGGCAAATTAATAAATGCCTGGTGCAAATTTTTTGAATAAACCAATGATTCAAAATTTGGTGGTAGAGGCAATTTAGGTACATTTTTTGATTGTTTGCGTCCCTTCTTACTACCACTTTCAATGACTTTATCTTCCTTCTCATCATCTGATTCTGAGTGGTTTAAAAAATATTGGTGGGATATCAGAATCGGCATGTACTCTTCATCTTCACTATCAGAAAATACCTTAGTATTTCCAGTTAAGAGTAAATGCGAAGATGAACTCGCCTTTGTCATGGTTGTAAATTTTTTTTTGATTTTTCTTAATCGATAGCGATCGATAGATAATCGCGTACTACTCATACTCATGCATTATTAGCATGCGATATTAAATCACAAGTTGATTTGCTCTCCCTTTTTCTTCAACCTATAGATTTCCCACAACATAGTTTACCCTAACGTGACTTCACCTCATTGGGTTTCATTGGATAAAATCACGGGGGGTAAATTTTTTTGTGGGTAGAAAAGGGCACAAAATCGAAAAAGAAAGATTTTAGCGGGCAAATTTACCCGCTGGACGGTTTAAGGATAATTGTATGCTATATATAGCATGCAAATATATAGCACGCAAATATATAGCATGAAAGTTAAAAATCTGCATTAGATTAATCTACATCTTTTACAAATAAAAATGCTCATAAAATTATTTTTTTTATTAAAATATTAGAAAAATCTAAGTCTAATAGAATAACCCAGTATTACAATTTATGTTTTATATCACTAATTAAAACCTTAGTGCTAATTATCTAAATCCGTTAGTGGATATTTTTTACATACGTACTATATCTTTAGTGATATGTTCAATGCTACACAATAAAATGCAGTCAGGTCTCTAAATTCCTTAACAAAGAAACAAAATAAGTGTGCATTTTAGAGGGCACACATTTATAGAAAACAAATAAATATATTTAGCCATTATAAACTGAGACCAAGCCATACCGTACATTTAAAGGGAATTTATATATAGTGTATTTATAGATATGCAATTATGGCATATGTACAAAAAACTTGTAATCAAAAGCTCATGCATAAATTATCATTATTATAGGAAACCGGTCTGCTGATTTTAAAAAATCGACCGGTTAAGTCGAAATTAGCTTTGGTCGCTTTTTTCACTATTGGCCAGGACCACCTATTTTCGTTCCCATATCTATAAAAAACAAAAAGGTAAATAACTTAAAGCTTTCGCTCAATTATGGCATTTATAAATTAAAATACGTTGCCTGGATATAACTTTCGGATAGAAAGATCATTTGTGCGTTGATTTCTTCAACGATCAAGTCTTGAATCTGGTACCATTGGTCTTTGCCACGATGTTGAACATGCACTTTGTAAATGCCTTTACCTTTACCCGGCTTACCTTCATGACAAATATTGGCGATTAGGTCATAATGAGTGCTGAGGTTTTCAGCACTAGAGCTTTCTAAGTCTAAAATTGAATAAACAATAGGATTAATTTTAACTTAAAAAATTAGATAATTACATATACAAATTTATGGACACTAACATTCTCCCATATCAAGATTTTTTATAGGAAAATTAACGATTGTTGGATTTTTTTCAGCGGCCCAATTATTTTTTGTGAAGCGTTTGATATGAAATATGATGTAATTGGGTAGGTGTACCAATTGTGACCTTTTTAAAGTACCAGCTGATTCCTAAAATTATGTTTGATATAAGCACATCGTCAAAAAGCATTATTGATTAATGTCACATATTACCTGAGGTGTACGACCATCGTACTTCGATAGTATCGTTGTCAAAGCAACCTAGAATATAAACGTATATGAAATAATGATGATATGTAGAATACTGTGAAAAAAAGGTAATAAGCCATTCTATTTACTTGTGGAATAATGTTCTTTTCAACCTCATCTTGAAACAATGGAGGAGGAGGTAAGTCCAAATTTAATAAGAGGAATGGTGACCTTTTTGCTACAATTTCTAAATTATCGAGTTGAATAGTTAAGAAATTGCTTTTAATCAAACGTGAATATATATGATATACAACCTCTATCAACATCAAACGATCGATCTTTTTCTTCGACATCCGTTTTCGCAATAATCATCTGCGATTCCACCTTGACTTCGCCCTGAAATATTTTGTGAATTATGCCTAAGAAAATTTTTATGAATTAAAGAATAGAAATAAATATTTTTGATAAATGTCTTTATTCTTTAATAACCATTATAAATTCTCAATAAACCAAACATATGCCACACATACTACTGTTTTGTTTCTTTGTGCCACCTAAATCTTTATGCAGGGAATTCAAAAACCAACACAGAAAGTCAATTGGATCGCTTTGTTCAGCAAGTTTAAATCTCTTATTACTGGCATTAGAAATTTCTTGAAGTAGTTCGTGAGGACTAACTTGACCCTTAAATGCTTGGGGGTTCCAAATTTTGCGAACAAGAATACTAAATCGTTGTACTAATAAGCATAGAAATTTAGGTCGAATAGAAGTATTTTATGGCAGATAAGATAATCAGAAAAAAATGATTACCCAACTGAGTACTATTTTCAAAATTTTGCAATATGAAATAATCTCTAAGCGGAGGAATATGCGCCAATGCTTGTATTACCACATTAACATAATCATTAGCTTTTACATTATTAAGGCCCACAAAACCTAATGAAAAAAAGTAATCAATAAGAATATATAAATAATATGCTTGATTAGTCAATTTGTATGTTACCTGGCAAATATTTTTTATTATTTAAATCATATGAATGCTTTGTATTCTGGTCTAGCAGAGCAACTTGTTCTTCAGTGAACGTTGGATGAAGCACATACTGATCCCATATGATAAGTATATTTTTGTGATTTATAATGAACATGGAAATACATGCTAGAGCATCATACCTTTATATCATTCAAGGAAGAATCTTTGACTTCATATCCATCAGGCAAAACATACACCTAAAAGAATAAGGAGAAATAAATTAAACTTTGAAGCTTAGCAATACCTAATGATAAATTGGTTTCAACGTACTTGTAGTGTGTGCAGATTGATAAAAACATGATGGTCTTCGTGCAGACTATGAAAATAAGCGTGCGAATTACGTCCGCGCCCTGTCGAAATCTTTACGTGTTAGTGAGAGCGAATTTTGAAAACTTTCGAAAATTCATCGATCTGTTTCTTACCTTGAAAATATTTACCGCATACTAAACAAGCATATACATTTAGATTTGATAAAGAGACTGAACAGACTTTTTCGAAATCAAAGTCCAGCATATGACGATTTATCTTAAATATATACAGGTTAATCAAAATGGATGACTTCGCGTTCTACATATTTCGGAAATATGATCGAATAAAGACTCACAGTATCTAAGTATAAAGAGCTTGAGCTCGAATCGGTTGTTGATTGGTTGTCAAGACGAGGCCTTTTGGATTCAAATTCAGATTCTTCATGACCGCGCTTTTCGCCACTTACTATATTTATTTCAGAATTCATTTCTCGCGTGTTCAGTTCACGGATTACATTTCTGATATTGGGCAGTTATCAAAATTGTGTAATATGGTGTGCCAATCAAATTACAAATACAAGCATCGACATGTGACTTTATTTATTTATACTTTTGAACCCTATTTCGATCATGCCGACGATCATACACTCTTTCTTGCCTGGAGAGAACATACGACCACTATGAACGAACAACAAAGACCATTTATGCCGAACGTCACAGGTTATCCTGTGCAATATGCCACACAGCCTATTGCACCGAGAGGAGTGCAACCGACACCATATCAGTATACTCGAATGCAGTACCCGATTGGGCAATCGCAGGTTCGTTCGTTCGCAAAAAATTATTTTCTCGCGTCGAATTCCTGCATGCTTGTCAAAGTTAAAAGTCACGGCAGTATGGCCTTGATCTATTGTGCCCATTTTGGATAGTACACCATTTGCACCGGAAGCTCGGCTTTTTCTTAGTGTAACATGCATCTACGTGCATATGCTTGGATATAATCCAAGCTGATGTATAAACGTTTAAGAAAGCATATATAATTATTAACGCTTATTTATAATATATCAACACGTTTAAAACTTTTGTTTCTTTGCAGTTAATGATGAATGCACCTACTCAACCCCGTCCAATTCATAACGCTGGCCCGCCAGCCGGAATGTCTAGCCCTGCGACAGTGGTACGAAAACGTGCTATCCCAGAAGCTGCAGCGATTAATGCAATGAATCCACAAGTAAAGTAAGTTTCAAAGCTTTCATCCAGATCATTTTGCTTTCGACTTGAAACTTATAGACATTTTTCGACCAGAAAAAAGCGAGCGATTGATCGAAATATCCCAGAAAAGGTATGTAATTTGATTTGAGTAGAAGAATCACCTATTTAAATAAGGCTAAAATCACTTTGCTTCGCACTAGCTCGATACACTTGTTCCAGAGTCACGGCTATATACAGAGCTCCAAGAATTTGAAAGAAAATTGGATTCGACAATTGTCCGAAAAAAATTAGAAATAACAGAATCTTTATCGAAGCCAATGAAGGTATTAAATTTGTACCTTTTTTGCAATAGCGTACGATCGTTGTATTTAAATTGTTTTTAACATGTCAAATATTGTTAACAGGTTAAGCGTACCCTCCGAGTATTTATATCTAATACGTCATGTAATCAACAACCTATACAAGAAGCTGAAGGAAATGAGATTGATTATGGTAGTAACATTCCGGCCTGGACATTAAGGATCGAAGGAAGGCTACTTGACGTAAGTTGGTTTAATTTATATTGCCGTATACATTTGGTAATTCATATGAATTTACTTTATTTTTTTTTTTTAAAAAAACAAATTAATTTAGCCTATAAATGCGAAAAGTACTAGGCCACCTACTCGAAAATTTTCTCATTTTTTCAAGTCTATAATTGTTGAGTTAGATAGAGATCCAGAAATGTACCCCGAAGGCAATTTAATTGAAGTAAGAAGCCAGGGAGCCCGTGTTTTGTACATTATTGTCATTTATTACTCAACAGTTTTTGCAGAGTTTATTTGCTACCAAAAGATTCTTAACAAGCGCTAACAATTAGTTTTGATGATTAAATTACATAGTGGAACAAAGCACCCGATTCAGATGACGTTGACGGATTTGAGATAAAACGTAAAGGTGACGCAAATCTCAAAGCAAAGATATTTCTCAATCTAGATCAACAACCACCGAGATACAAATTGTCACCTGAATTAGAAAGTGTTTTGGACATACAAGAAGAAACCAAACAGGGCATTATTATGGCTTTATGGCAGTATATAAAAGTATATAATTTTAATATATACCTTTTAAATTTAATTTAATTAAAATCCGCTTGCATACATTAAATGTATTTTATTATTGTATTGCGTTCTAGCATAATAATTTGCAAGACAATGAGGATAAACGAATAATTAACAATGATATGCGATTATACGGGGTAAATTTCTGAAATATTCCAACATTTATAGAAATATCAAATTAGAAAATATGTTTAATAATGTGATTTTAGATTTTTAATGCTCCACGGATCGCTTTTCCACAAGTTCCAGAATTAATAAGCAAGCATTTAGCACCCGTTGATCCTATAGTGATAGAATATACAATTCGGTGTGTTTGTTAATACAATTGTGAAAATAAGGTTAATTATTATTTTTATAAGGACTAATTCCTGCTTATTTTTATAAAAAGAGTTGATAAAGAGTTTCATCAGTCACGATATGCATATGATATTGAAGTTGAACTTGATGATCCAAACAAGATGAGACTTGCTGCGCTTGCATCAAATTCAGTCAATCAAAAAGAGATACATAATCTAGACGACAAGGTTTGAAATATTCTTGATCCAATTAACGTTTACGAAACTATTACACTAATAGCATTTACCTATTGTAGATCGTTCAATGCGTACAAAGCATTAATAATTCCAAGACGAAACGCGACTTTTTGCTAAATTTTGCGAATTCGCCGATAGACTTTATTAATAAATGGATTGCTAGTCAGAGCCGCGATTTAGAGGTTTTTATTTGATCAATGATAATTGGATTTAAAATTTAGTATATTTATATAGTTTCTATTTATAATTGTAGGTCATTTTGGGTGAAAGTAAAGTTAACCTCGAAGAACAACGAAAGTCTGAATTTTATAAGCAAGACTGGGTCAATGAAGCCGTTTTTCATTATACGAATGCACAGGTATTATTACGATCTAGGCTCTTTTTTATTATACAGTGTAATTGGGTTATCTCTATAACGGACCTTCGATGTAATGATATATATAAGTTTCCAAAATTATATAATGGGCACTTATAAAACTATATAATAATTTATATAATGGACTTTTTTTACCATTGGTTCGTTGTAGATATTGGCTGTATACAATAATAACTTTATTAATTTGTATATTTTAGACACAACGACGAATGCAAGAATTGTTAGGTGCAAGTAGTATGAATAGAAACGATCAAAGGTTCCTAAACAAGTAAATGTCCCCTTTGAAGTGGGATTAAGTTGTTCTGCTAGAGGGGTAAATGCAATGCATGTGTAATATTATGTACGTTAAATAGAATAGTTGTTTTTACTATGAAAATATATTTGGTATTAATTTACAATATAAGTTTGCACATTCTTGAATGATCGATTCATCTACTGTTTTTTACTAACTGTTGTATATAAGAATGTTTTGTATGTTTTGTTCGCTTCTTGTGCTAAATGACTACTTTATATGTCTGCTAAATGAATAAATTATATTATTGAACATAACAATAACGTAGCAAATAAGAACTATATATTACGTACTACAATAACGTGACCTATTAGTACCGTCTGACAATTAATCACTGATTATGTGACAATTTAAAAGTTAATCTTTATCGTTATCTTTAATTATTTATGGACACAGAATTACGATCTTAGATAAGTTAATCAGGATATCAAATATATATGATCTGTGACCACATGTGTAAATAACAAATTGAATTAATTATTATTCTGAGAAACCAATGCGAATCATTGGCACTTAATTTCTTGCTTTCCAGACTCACTCACATTATCATATTATCCAATTAATCACACTATAACTAAAGTGCCTGTATGAAGTAGGTTTTTGTGGCAAGACTTTGAATTCTTGTCCGTGGCTTCACCTAATACTAACACTACCTGTTCTTATTGCAACATCGAATCAGAGGAGAAAATTCAAAATCGGAAATCATGACAGAAGTGGCTGATGGTAATTTGTCTATGTACTGCCATATTCAAAAAAGAAACCTTTTATTCAAGAACTCTTAAATTTATATAAATTAGCTGTGGGTGAGAAACAACATCGACGCCGATTTGCATTTGCGACCGATGCTTCATCATTACGTGTCAGAAGGAATCTTATTCGACAGATAGAATCGGATGTTGAAAGGGACGAAGGTTCATAGTTAATTTTATCATTATCATTCTAAAATCGAATGTTTAGAATTATGGTGACTTAACGGCTGAACTATTTTAATTAGATAAGACGCGAACACCAGCAGAGATAATACATGATGTTTTAACTTGTATTCAAGATCGAGCAGAAGAACCTACAACACGCGTCGACAAATTAGGGAGCTTAGTACGATTAATAAAAAATCACGAAAGATTAAAGTATACATATGATGCTGAACCCTTTTTACGAGGGTACGTCGTTAAAAATATATTAGTTTATCAATTTGTTTTTCCATGATGAATGTCTTATAAATTCTCGATTAGACTAAGGTTTTGTGTATCGGACTCAGTGAAGGAAGTAAGGATAGCTGGGTATCGTGCATTACGATATTTGATCGCAGATGCCACAACTCTAGAAAAAATCATAAATTTACATTATGAAATATTTATTATGAGGTAGCGTTTATGAAAAGTATTATAGTAATACTTGTCCAATTCATTAAAATTTATAAGGGCTTTTGTGTTTTTGATATAGGTCTTTGGCAAAAGATCCACGTGTATGTAATGATGAGCGCGAACAGGTACTGAAAATTATAAGAACTTTTGCTGATGTACCAGGCGGAACAAAATATATACCGCTTGGTGTGTTACGATCTATTGTTTCTATAGCTGAACTTCCGGATGAGAAATTACGGAATATATGTTTAGAAACATTAGCAGAAATAAGTATGAATAATATTGTTAAAATTTTATTTAAATAGGAATTTTGTAGACTTATTGATTAAAATCTTCTCATTAGTGATTCGTGAACCACAATTAATAACTCATTGTGGCGGAATGAGAGTGATATTGCAAGCTTTAATTGATGGTCCTTTGGAACTTTCGGAATACCTAATGATGGCACTGCTATATGTAATAGATACGCCAGATTCTAGAGATTGTATAAGACCTGGTGTGGATTTAGAGGTTTGAAAATTTATATCTGTTATATATTTATATATTATATATTAGATTGTTTTAATAATTGCGATAATAACAGTTTGTTATTTTAGATTGTTCTCTCAGGGTTTACTGATGCATGCAACAAAGGACCAAAATTTGACCAGCGGATAAGGGCTAGTTCAAGAGCTATATCTGTTCTGCTGAAGTCTTGGACAGGCATTACATATCTATGCATGGATAATAAGCAAGCAATAAGGTCTATTGTTGAATCACTAAGAATAACATCGGATGAAACGCGGGTCAGTAGGTGTCAAATTTATTTACCATTTATAATTTATCTTGTTACCTTTTTTTTATTGATAATTTTCGGACTGTATATGACCAAGCGTTTCTTATTCGATTAGAACTTTTTTTGACAATAAATAGGAAATCATGCTTGATATGTTTTTTAACATTTTTCGAATCAAGATACCACACTGGTATCCAAGCTTTTTATCTGGAAAAAGAATCACAGGTATGTTTCAAATTATTATTATAATTATTATAATTTCTTAATTAGATTACAATACGTACATGCTAATCTTCAAAAAAATAAAAAAATAAAAAAAAAATAAAACTTATTTGTAATGTTAGTATATGGGCTGTTAAAACCTGAAAATAATAATAATGGAGAATTACCGCCTCCTTCTTCTTCATGCCAGGACAGACTGAATTTATTGGACCATCATTTGGTCATATTGTTAGACATCCTTATTGATGCTGGACTCCTTGATGTATGTGAAACTATATAAGACAGTGACAAATAGATTTTGACATTAACATATAAGTTTCAAATAAATAGGCCTTGGTTGAAATTATCGAAGATAAAAATCAACATAACGCACGCAAAGCTACCCTTTTTATTGGTGAAATTCTTCAATTGTCTAATCGGTTATTATCTTTGTCTCGTTCTATGAGGATACAGGTAAGAATGCGATAGTGATTATTACCTAGAAACCGATTCTTTCAATCATATAACATCGGATTGTTATTAGTCTCTACCTAGACTCTTTAGTTTAGCCACAAAATTTGATGATGAAATTGTACGTCACAGTGCTACCGCAGCACTTTCACATATTGATAATTTGAATCGTACGAAAAACCGCTTTCAACCAAACATTGGAGAATCGGATGACTCATCTATTGGTTCACCAAATCGACGAAGACGTAATGCGCGTCAAGTTGAAAATGTAAAACTTAAAATGGGCATACAAATCGATGACGTCCATTTTAGAAACATGCTATTAGATACCCAGGTAAATATGGCAAATCTGTATTCTCGTTTTCAAATTTGAAATGTCAACTAATTAGTTGGAATTTAGGTTCTAAGTACTAAAGATTATATCAAGTGGAATTGGGAAACTACGATGGAATTATTGCAAGGACCATTATTAAATCCTCGTCGGCTAGAGGAGGCAATAAGATCTAAATTTATGAAACGACTAATTGGTTTTTTCAGACCAAACAGCAGAAGGTTCTCGGAAATTGAAAAAAACCTGGTATTGATATAAATAAAAATCTAATTTATTTTTTTTGATAAATATTATGTCCCTTTAATTCAACAATTGGAAACTTTATATGTTAGGAAAACGAACGTTATGTTCAATTAGGCTGCACGCTTATAACGACTCTTCTTGCGAATTCTGATGGTGTTAAATATTTAGAAAGCAACAAGTTCTTGAGGCAGATCTCAGATAATTTAAATCAGCTTGTTCCACCGGTACTTTATGATTTTTTTTTGAATTTGCTTAGGAGCTTACTCACAAATACTTTTATTGACAATTAACTAGATGAATGCTGGTTTTGAATCGGAGTTCTTTTCTAAAGAACGAATTAATACTACGTTAACAAGCGGCTATTTCACGATGATAGGAATACTTAGCAAATTCAAAGATGGAGTCAAGTAAAGTTTTTCTTTTTTTTACTTATTAATTATATCCTAATATAGTTGTTGATTAATATTTTATTTGATTTGTAATTACAATATGAAGATTACTGGAGAAATTTAAAATTTTTAACACATTCTACCAATTGAGCGAACTGAAAAGCCGTGAAGATTTGATAAAAACCGTAATTACAAACCTGGACTATAATTTGTGCGTTGTATTTTTGTGTGAAAATTTATTTAATAAGATTATGTTTGGTATTTTTTATTCATTTAACTTACTTTATATGCCTGTTAGGGATGGTCATCCACGAATTCTTCTTTCTAAAGTGATGACTTCTGGCTATAAGGTAAGCAATTTGATCTCATTTTGTTATGTTGAGCTATAATTTAATTATTACATGATTTTATCAAGCGCATACGGTTATATGCTACAAAACACCTTGGTGTAATCTTGCGGACGTCAGTCCAAAAATTTAATGAATGGGCAATACAGCTACTTATAACACAGGTTAGGATAATTAATTATTATGCTTTAATTGAAAACTTTTAAAGTCTAATAAATAAATTTGTAGCTGTATGATCCTGCTATGGAAGTTTGTCAAATGGCAGTACGCGTTTTGGAAGAAACTTGTAATCACAAAGAGAACATAGAGTTACTTGTGAAATTGCGACCTAGTTTGGATAATTTGGGAGAAGTTGGAAACCCACTTTTATTGAGGTTCCTATCTACTTCGATCGGATTTAATTATCTATCAGAATCCGATTACGTGGAAAAAGAGATGGATGATTGGTTTCAGGTTTGTTATAGCAGAACGAAATAGAAATCATATTATCAGCAAAATATTACTAATCTGTTAGTTTTATGTGGAAGTGTAGAGTGGCAACCAGTATTATGTGACGCAACTTGAAGTATCATTATCGAATGCGCTAAGACTTGATGGAGAAGAAGCGCGAGGTGATGATGATGATAAAGACGTAAAAATGTGTGTTAATTTTAATTATGTATGAAGTTATATCCGAATGGGCTTTTTAAGTTTTATTAATTATATTTACATGACAGAAGCATGTTTGATGGAACATCTCCTGCCCATTTTTATGGCGAATTAACAAAGACAGACGAAGGGTGCCAGCTGTTAAGAGAGAAAGGGCATTTTCGCGAGTTTGCAAACTTCATAAGAGAACATGGAATGGAAAGACGTGATAAAAAGATTATTTCGAAATTGAAGTCGATTCTCTGGGCTGTGGTGAGTTACAGTCTTCTACAAAAAGGTTATACTTATTCATATTGTGTTAAAAAGCAAAGATTTTTCATGATATAATCTTATATACCCTATTGTTTTAAGGGCAATATTGGAGCATCTAAGAGTGGGCTACAATTTTTGGAGGAGGAAGATATTGTTAAAGATATCGTACATATTGCTGAAAATTCTGCAGTTCTTTCCTTGAAGGGGTTAGTCACATCAAAAACATGGGAGAATGAATAGAAAAGGGATAATTATTTTGTGTTTTTTTTTTTTTGGTTTAAACTTCAAATGTCTAAACACCACCAAATCAACTTGATGAATTTTTTATTTTTATTTTATAAATATAAAAATTAAAAATGATAGTCGAGGTGTTTAATTTAAAATTTGATCCCTTTTCTATCGATTCCCCCACATTTCTTATTATACATCAAGTATTCATTGCCAATATTTATTTAGAACGTGTTTTTTTGTATTGGGCTTAATTGCTAAAACTGCACCTGGTGTTGAAATTTTGGAAGAGTTAGAATGGGAATGTGCATATGATCTAGAAACAGGTGCATGTACCGGCTTTTGCTGTCCCATGAATTCTAAAGCGTTTCTTTCGGTAAGTTTAAGCATATTGTTTTATACTGAGCTTGATATCCATAATTTATAACGATTTTTAATATTCTAGTTTCCGCAATGGACCTACAAAGGTTTTGAGACAGCACCTGATATACATGCTAAGCCCATACTTCCAAGCACTCAAGCCGAGAGAGATTTGTTGAAAGCTATGACAAATTTAACAAATAGAATATTATCGAGCACCGGATCTAAAAGCTTGTTAAAGTATGTTATTTATTTATCAAATGGTTAATATTGCGTTTATTGTGATTAAGATATGATACTTATAATAATAGGATAAGATCTCAGCACCCAGAAATCTTCAACCAATTAAGTACTTATCACAAAGTAATCCAAATGCTATCATCATATCATTATCGTTTACCAACACGACGTGCTATTAGCGAATTGTTTGATATAAATTTTACCAAAGAAACACTTGATCAACTCGATAAACTTATGGAAGTACATCATGGTTGTGATGGAGTTAATGGAGTTTCTGACGATACATTAACGGAAGATGGCGGCGGTACAGAAGATGCAGATGCACAACTACATAAGCAAAGGATGGAGAATTTTAATAGGGTGCATCGTGGTAGCGACGGCGTTATTGCTGTTATGTCAGACGATCAAATGGATGGGTGTGCAGAAGAAGTTGTTCCGAAACAAGATTTGCTACCTGCTAAAAGAGTTATCGGATTTAATACTACGTGAACATTTATTTATTTTGGTTGTAAGCCATATTTCTTATAAAATTTTCTTGTGAATTTTTGTATAGTATTTATTATTTTAGTTATATGAATCAATTTTGGACTTTTATATATCGCTGAGTCGTCTTGTTGGCGTGAATACGGCACACGGATGCTGTTGCCAGGTTTGTAGATGAACGATTCTATTCATATATACAATATATACCATAGATTATTATTTTTGATGGCTCGTTTATTACAATTTTTATTTGTTTGATTGTAGTAACGTATATATTTGCTATCATACTGTAACATATTAAATTATATCATGATCCCTGGTTCTTTTTTAAATATATATCGATACATGTATATAGTGTTTGGCCTGGATTCAGTTTAATCTAATCTATTGGAATGAAAGCATTAGAATCTATAATCATGCAATATATCAGCCAATCACATATTATTATTAATTTAATAAGTTAAGATTTACACTTTTAATTTGGTTAATATTTAAATTAGAGCAGGTATTATAGTTTTAGATTAGTGCCTCTAACATGAAGGTACACATATTTCATATTTTTTGTTCGCTTTTGCTATGAAAATTCGATTTAGGTTGTTTCAAGCAGATTGGCTAATCAAAATGATTTGAAATAATCCTTATAATCCATTCTAGTTTCAAATTTCAGCCAATCAGAATAACTATAAAATTAAAATTGTTGCTAAATCCTAGTTTTTACTAAAATGATCAAACGTAATCTAGTTTTTTAGCCTATTTTATCACTATCAAGAAAGTGCTTAATTAGTTATAAATGCGTGCTTTGTTCTATTTTAATTTCTTTAATTGAATGATTATTAAGCTTTGAGTACTAACTTTTAGGCCCATATTATTTAATTTATATTTGAATATTATATACTATATAAGTACTATAAAAAAAATTAAAATTATTATATGCATTATTTTTTGGTGCACCCTGTACTGTGTGCACTCTTTTGTGTAGTTCAAAATTTTACTAGAGTAATCTTTGTTGTATTTCTAACAAAAAATAAAAATGCTTATCTTATAATATTATTTTAAATTTTAACTTTTTATTCTAATAGTTATTTGTAATTTATTGTCAATACTATATGTAAACAATTGTAAACAATGATTTTAAACAATTTTGAGCAATTAAATAAAATAAAATTACTTAAAATTTTATTAAGATAAAATATTTTAATTTTAACTAAAATGTGTTTTTTTTTTTTACAACTTCTACTAAATGCACTAGTATGTTCACTATAGTATTGCTACCAATGGCTTTCAATTATTTAGACTACTACCTGGCTTATCTATCTTAACTACCCAAGTAGCCAATATGCACTAAGCATTTTAACTTTCTAGCAAATCTTTTTGGTCTTCTCTTTAAGAGCACCTATTGGTTTGGTCTACATCTCAGATATGCTACACTCAAGTTCGTATAAAACCACACTATATCTTAAATCTAGTTTTAGTATAGCCAAATATACTACATAGCTACTTAGCTACTGCTCATTCTAAAGTTAAATACATCTTATTAGATGTTCTGTGTTCTGGTTCCATAGTATTTTAGTTTCTTAATTTAGACTTACATACTTCTAGTAGAACTTGACACTATACTATTGATCCAAAGGTTCTAAAATATATTTAGTATCTAAAAATATATAATTATATATTTTTTAAGCTTTAATAAATTTTAAACAATTTTAAATATTTAAATATTTCAGTTAATAATATAAAAATATATATTTGAATATACAAAAAGTTCAAGCAAGTTTGAGCTCTAACTTGAAACAAATATGGTTATAGTGAATTGTTTTAAGTATTTAATACTTGGAAAATTTATTTTTATAGTAATACAACTTATAGAAACGAGAGCCAATTAAATTGTAGCTTTAAAAATTAGATTATTAGGTTTGTGTAATTTCTACTAAAACTATATATATTTTTAATACTAAAATTTAATTGGCTATGTGCATTTAGAAAGGTTAGTATAATATAATAAATTATTTAAAAAAGTGTGCTTTTACAGAATATAGAACATGTATTTAGTACTAATAACATCTTACAAACAAGAAAAAATATGCATTTAAGGAGGTATTGCATTTATGAAGGTTGCTTAAACTGTGAGCTTGAATAAAAAAATATTTTTAAATATGATAAGGGCAGTGTCATTAATCACCTGATTATTTTTTATCAGAGGCCTACCCCCCCTCCCTCTTCTTTACTATAAATATAGTCAGGTTCTTATATATAATTACAACTTTTTTTACCCTCTTCCCCCCTAAAAAATCACCTGATTTTTGTTACTCTCCTAACAACCTCTTTTCATATTAACAATAATGGTAATATTCGATTATCATTTGGATGATTAATTGAATATTACTTTATTTTCTTTCAATATCACAAAATATTTAATACAAAGTTCAAAATTAGAAACAAGTAAATAATGCAATAAAACAAGTGCTTATTACTATTAAGCATGTAGAAGGTTTGGTTGATTATTTTAGTAGAAAAACTAAAAAAGGCTACAGTAAATTAACAAATTAACTTAATGATATTTTACGACTAACTGAAAATAGGAGGTATCAGGTTCAACAAATACATACTGGAATCGAAAGTGATTTTTATATTTGGAGATAGGTTTAGTTTGTTCTGGTGAAGGTGGCTATTAGAGATTTGGTAATTGTATTAAAAAATATAATTATTATTTTAACCAATATAATTTTAATCATCTTCTTTAATATGTACAAGTGTAGTATTCGAATTCTTACAAAGTTATGCTTTCAAAAATCAATATAGAATTTTTAGTATATATAATCATTAAGGGTGTAGAATACAATATTGATCATTTTCATATATGATCATTATACAAAAAATTTTTATATAAGAGAAAAAATATACCACTGATAAAAATTTTTGAAAATATAGCCAATTTTAGCCAAAATTTTGTGCTATACTGTAGGTTTTCAAAAATAAGCTACCTCCAAAAGAAGCTACCCCCCAGATTTTTCTAAAAATTTTTAAAAAATTCGTTAGCAGTTGTTATATATAAAACTTTTTTTTTACTAAATAAACCTTAAAAGTTCAATTAAGTAAATTTGTTCAGCACAATGAAATACACTTTTAGTAAAAATTTTATGTCATTTGAACAACTTTTTATTAGTATGTTTTTCAATTTTTCAAAACAATTAACAATCTGAAAATAAGCTACCTATATTTTTTTATAACTTTTTGGCCAAAAAGGATAGCTTATTTTCAGACAAATACAGTATAGGTCAAAACCTTTTATTATAGTAGTAAAACTTTAAAGCCACATATTATATTAAAAAATTTTACTTGTATATGCTGTACCCCAGTGCACAATTCAAAATCGGGCTGCCCCAAATAGGAATTTTGTAGCAAAATTAGGACTTTAGATGACTTTAAGGTTAGGGTTAGGGCTAGTATTAGAGGTAGGATTAGGCCAGATTCCAAATTGGGACAAATTCCAAATCTAGGTACAACATATATGTTGTATCCCGGATAAGAATCCACTCGATTCGGAATCCGGCTGTCCTGATTCAGAATCAGGACAGCCGAATCTAGAATTCTTATAAGGGATGTCCGGCTAACTATTCTAATATTCTAACCCTAACCCTAACCTTACTAATTATTAAGCTGGACATCCCATATAAGAATTCTAAATTCGGCCATCCTGATTCTGAATCAGGACGGCCAGATTCCAAATTGGGCGGATTTTTATCTGGGACACAACATATATATTGTTAATTTGCCTAGGGCAATTGAAATTTGCCTAGATAGTACAATATTAATAATATACAATAACATATGGTTATTATCTGATTTCAATTAAATGTTATTGTAAAAAAAATTAGTAATATAATTACTATTAAAATATAAATCGTTGTACTCTACTCTTAAAAAAAGTTATATTTCACAAGAATATTATTTGAGAAACAACTATACTATCTCAAATAATTTAAATTGAAAAGCACAATATCTTGCAATTAAAAATTATAGAGCAAACAAACATATGACTAAAAAAATCAAGATGAAGCTTCTTATACCATACAATAATACTTCACATAATGAGCTTGAACATCTTTATAATAGCCAAAATTCTATGCGATGATATAAAACTTTGGCAGCTTATTGAAAAAAATAGTCTTTATGTATAAAAACAAATAGGCCCAAGAACAAGTATGCATGAATTAGTAATAGGCATATTAAAGTAAAAGGTTTTGTGTTATATTATTAATGAATATACCTAAGAATAATTCAGAACATTACTATTAGCTTACTTTAAGTGATAATTTATGGCTTCAGCAAGCATATAACTTTGGTTCTTTATGTTTTGGTATCAATGACAAATATGATTTAAATAGTAACAATGCACCAATTTTGTTTCTTGTTGTAAAGACAATGCAGGGTTTGGAACACCAATTGTATTTGGAGTATCAAATAAGAAAAACAACTATACTATTAGACTTACTATAAAAGTAGTGCAATGGAATATCCTATGTAACAATAATAATTGCAATGAGTCTATTTATAGCTTATTTTAGAGTTATTTTAGGAGTAATTTTATAGGTTATATTAGGTATTATAGGAAATTAACGAATAATAAGATATTCATAAGAATTAAACAATAGCACAATTATAGCAACCATTTGCAATGATCAATAAGCATTGACTAACTAAGAGAGGGCTCTAACCTATTTTGCGTGATTTAATTTTATGTTGGTTGCATATTATACAAATACTTGGTAAATGTTCAAAGAACTTGAGAATTAATGATCATTATTGGTATCCAATTGCTATGGTCTTTAAAATAGTAGGTTAAAGCAAAAGTAAAAAAGAAGCTTTAAAACTTGGTATAGCTTATAGGTCATTTATTACTGTAAATCTTTGCCATTAATGAAGATTACAAAAAACTTATTGTGCAATGATTTATATTTAAACTAGCTATCTGAAGAATGGATTAACTGCTTTATTGATGGTAGTAGAATGTCATCCTTAAATAATATTCTAGGTATCAAATCTATGACTACAAATAATCTTACAGAGTGCATAAATAAGTTAGTTAAAGATCAATATATAGGTACCCAATCTATTAATTTATTTATTGAAAGATTGTATGGCATTACTTTAATATAAGATAATATAATCAAAGAAACTTTTCCACAATTTGTATTTGAAATGAATTAGATAATATATTAAAATTCAAGAATTATAAAACGTTAATCACTACCATTTAAACAACTAATAGATATAAAATGGCAACTAAACCAAAAATAGCTTTACACATTGCTACACTTAGTTAGACCTGTAAAGGGAGAATCTGATATATACTTTCATGTAAAAAAGGAAACTAGTAAATAGGGTTCTGCAATTTGATTTGATCTTCAAATATTTGAATCAAATATTTGATCAAATTCAAATTCAAATTTGACTATATTTGATTTGATCAAATTCAAATATGGCCAAATTTGATTTGATTTGACAAATATTTAATTTGATTTGAAAATTACTATTAAAAATTCAAATTCAAATCAAATTCAAATTCAAATATTTGAATCAAATCAAATTCAAATCAGGGTCAATTTGATTTGATCAAATTCAAATTGATCAAATATTTGATTTGATTTGAATTTGAGGAACCCTACTAGTAAATTTAGACCACTATATATTATAAGAAAAATCAATATTGATAATAAGTTATTTACAAATAATAGATAAACTTGCTTCTAAACATTTTATTATATAGCAAAATAATTATTATCTTGTAAATATTTCTACAAGAAAATGCACATACCTTGATTTTATATAGAATGATTTTTTTTGTGATATATGTTATACAGTATATTTATTTAATGATATTGAAAATAATAAAATTACACTAAATAGTATAAAGTATAATTTTGTACAATATTTTTGCAATAAAGTATGTACAATGCCAAAAGAACAAAAAATCTTATTATATATAGTAACTCTGTTAATACTGTGCTTGAAGAAATTCTTCAAACTTATATAGTACAAGGCAATGCCATTTTTTTTCTTATAAGCATGGAGTTACCAAGAAATATTCATTTCATCCTATGCATATAGGTGGATTTTGTAAATTTGGTAATATTTATGAATAAGATCTACCAATCAGGTAAATAAAAATAGTGATTATTTCAAATTTGTATTGCATTAAATTGGCGTTTATTAGTTGATATATTTAGTACAATAGTAACAATAATAAAAAATACTAGTTCTTTTTATGAAGCCCCAGGTTTTGTTTGTTAATATTACAAGTTGGGAATTCTATATTTATGTTCAACAAGATTCCAAATTCAAAGATCCAGCAACAATTTTTCAAGATCCCATGAATTGCATAACTTTCTCTAGTAACAATGCAAAAGGGTTTATAGCGTAAGAATACAGGACCGTGTGAATTTGTGGTAAGGATAATCTAAAAGAAAAGTTTCGCAAACTGATACTGAAGCTTTTGCCAAAAGTTATACAAGGTCAACCTGCTTTAAAATTAAAGATTACACTTAAATTAGATGACCAATTATATCACAAACATTATTGTAAGCTTGTGGTATTTGACAGAAACCTTTCAAAGCCCATATAAAAAATGGAAAAGTAAATCAAACTTAACTTATAAAAAGCATATTGACATCAATGAAGATAAAAAGGATATATTTGAATGGTTCTTAGAATATGCTAGAGATAGAAATTCCAATAAACAATTAAGTATTGGGAAGTACTATTAAAATCTTTAAAGATAAAAAAAAAGCATTCAAATAGTACTTGAAATTTGCTAGTAATGGAAATTCAGATGGGCAATTAAATGTTAGAATTTGTTACCAAAATAGTATATACATTCCTAAAGATAAGAAGAAAGCATTTGAATGGTATTTAATATCAGCCAGTAGTAGAAATTTAGAAGAGCAATTAAATGTTGGATTTGTTATTAAAACGGCATAGGAACTTTTAAAAATAACAAAAAAGCATTTGAATAGTACATGAAATCTGCTAATAGTAGAATTCAGATGAACAATTAAATATTAGGAATTGTTATTGAGATGGCATAGGTATTTTTAAAGAGGCAAAGAAAGCATTCGAATAGTACTCAAAATCTACTATTGGTGAGAATTTAGAAAAACAATTAAATGTTGGAAATTGTTATCATAACAGTATAG
Source organism: Gigaspora rosea (assembly GCA_003550325.1). Classification (NCBI taxonomy): domain Eukaryota; kingdom Fungi; phylum Glomeromycota; class Glomeromycetes; order Diversisporales; family Gigasporaceae; genus Gigaspora; species Gigaspora rosea. The sequence goes on along the minus strand of QKWP01000916.1, from coordinate 32,706 downwards.
GTATTCTTAAAGATAAAAAAGCGGCATTGGAATAGTATATAAAATCTGCTAATAACAGAAATTTAGATAGAAAATTAGAAGTTTCTAATAAACAAAATATTAGAAAATAGTCTATTACAAGTCTTCAATTATTATTAGGACAAAATCACTGATTTTTGGCTTTTGAGAAAGACTCTGAAAAAGAACTTTTAGCATTAATCACACCAACATTATTTAATCGTGGAAAATGGAATGCTGATTGTTCACATATATAAAGCTCAATTTGGCTTTAATAACAAACAATTAACTGAAATTACTAACCATTTAAAAAAAAAAATTGAACTTCCTAAACTAGATACTACTGTTCGGTATGCGATGAGTTCTTGCTATCTAGAAATGGTTATCGTTGATTGGCTAGTGTGGAGCCCTAGCCCATTTATAAACATCATATTGCAATTGAAATAACAAATTCAATAACCGAGACAATTAAAATTGGAACTTTCAATATTGATAATCAAAGTAGTCAAAGTAATCAACTCTGTATTTATAGTGATAAAATAGTAGTTGATCAATATGAAATTGGAAATAGTGCTTATAGGTCGATCAGAACTATTTTAACTGTACTTGTTTCTATTTGAAAGCGATCTTCTTTACCTATTCTTGTCCCAGAAGATATGATTAATCTAAAATTTGGAGGTAATAAGCGGAACATTAGTTAAAAGCAAAATCACATGATGATGACTATTTGTTTTCTAAATGAAAGGAAAAAGGTTCTAAAATCTAATAATCAATATTAGTAAGTTTACAATAAATGAGTAAGCTTAATATTTAGTTATAAAAGTATAATTAATGTAATTATTTGTTATTTAGTATTCGTTTATATGTAGAACAAGAAAAGTATATGCTTTAATAAAGGTTGGACGTATCTTTGAGCATGAGCTCTTCAATCTTAAAAATAATAGTTTTTTGTATAGTGATAGTATTCAGTGGATTGTAAAGTTGTATTTTTGTAGAGATTAGAAGTTTATATACATTATAATGTGAATAAATGCTCTAAATGCAAAGTATTTTTGTTTGTATTACAATTGCGATGCAGAATCATGATAGAATATGGATCAGATTTGGCTAAATACTAGCAATTCTAAAAGTAAGTTATATATTTTTTAGAGCATTATATAGGATTAGAGATGGAGTGATTCCAAATTATAAGCATTTTTGAATCATGCGCATTAATGCATTTATGATAAAAAAAATAAACAAAACCAAAAGTTGCTTGATATATAAGTATCGAGGTCAGCTTTTGTCTTGAATTATCACGAAACTAAACATGTAACATTCTCAATTATGTTCGGTCTAATGATTAATCTGTTGATCGAACAGTTAATCGATTAGTAGGAAATTAATTAAGTATAAGATAATAGATTAGTATTCTGGTATATCAGTATTTGATAAGGTACATAGAAGAAAGAATATTGTACGATACTAAAAACTGCATAAGTAGGAGAAAACACCCAAATATTTCCTATAAAAGACAAACCAAATGCACATGATTCGGCACTAATAAGGTAGCAAAATCCTCCCTAATATCAAAAAATATTTTGTTATTCTAACGTTTGTAAAATCTTTTGGCTTAGCTTTTTTTAAAACTAGCTACTTTTCTTCATACTTGCCAGGAATCCGTGTTAATATAATTACTTTGCTATTGTTTTTTATTGCCTTTCTTAAAATAGCATTAGCAAGTTGAAAAAAATTTGCTGGCTTGCGATAAAAAGGTAAAAACTGAACTCTTTCTCCTTTGCAAAAAGTGGCTTTTGTTTTGTCTCTCATTTTTGAAATTAACTACGGGTATTTTCTACTGCTATCAAGCAACTTACACAGTTCTTTAGAATTGTGTGACTTTTTTTTTTCTTTCATTTTTTGCCTGTTGTCCCAACAGGACCATTGAGTGTAATTGCAACTAAGAAAAACTATCATCTCTACAGATCAAATCCTTAACTAGAAGTCTATATATATACAATTTGTAACATAAAACATTGATTAATTATGCAATTTCAGTTTAAATATTTCTTTTGTATCTAGATTCTAGATGTGACTATCGTTATTACTATCGCTATAAAATAAAAATTTTTTTTTCTTAGCACCGGCTACTTACGAGTGCTTATACTTTTATTAATTTATAAATTAACAAATTACATGTATTAGCTAATTTAACGTAGCCTACATTCAGCTATCTTTTTTCAAATCGCTCAAGTGCCTGATGTACACCGACCGTATACTCTTCTAGCAGAGTTTCTGGAATTTTACCTTAGAACAAAAGTTGGTCCAGATTGCAATTTGAATTATATTGCCATGTGTTCATGTAGTATCTTTTTAGACTTCGGCCTTACATTACATTACATGACTTTGGTTATTCCAAATCAAGTCCTAACACATTTCATTTTATTGCCACAGATTTGATAACAGCAACTGCCCAATTAAGTCTGTCTTACGTTGTTTTAGTTCTCTAACCGGCTAGTTTATTCAGTTCACCTCTAGGGGAATTTGAACTGGCAACCTTTTGATTTGCAACCTAGGAGCATAACCGCTATGCTATTGACCCACAGGTTCTATAAAATAAAATTTCTTTTAGCATTAATATAATGTATTATATATATCTTATTTATTGTGTGATTACTAACACTTCATTTTTATGTGGCTGTTGTTTCAACAGGCCATTTTTAAAAAAATTAGAGGGCAGGAAGAGTTGATTAAACTAGAATAAATAGGTTCGCAGAAGAAACAAGACTATCTTTTACATACTTTATCAAAAGCTCATATACCAGAATCCTAACTATACTTTCTCAATCAATTTTTTTATATTTTCTCATTACTTCATTTTGTCGCATTTCATAAGAATTACTTCATACTTACCTAATATCACTGATTGATCAACCAATCGATTATCAGACCAAATATAATCGATCATGTCACATGCTTGGTCTCATGATGATTTGAGACAAAAGCTGTCTTGATACTTGCGTATCGAGCAGCTTTTAATACATACAATTCAGAATCATATGCATGCACGAAGCCTATTTTTATACACGTCACTCTGGTTATATTGACATTTTTTAGCAATAAAAATTTTGGCTCGAGTCAATAAGATTCGGGTCAGGTATTGACCCGGGTCATGAATCGGGTCAATTGAGTTGCCCAATTAGGTTATCTCACGTGACAATCGCTTATCACTAGCCAATTAGAACTAAACATGTATTAAAGAAGTACGTTAATAAACTTGTGCTCAATAAGTGCAAGTTTGTTAAACGTATATATTTCTATTAAACATAAAATTGAGACTTTTTTTTACTATTTAAATTTCGTAAAATAACTCTGTAGACAGGGTTGTAGTATATAAAAAGAGTTAGGATCAGACTTCGCTAGTGTTGCGACTTTTTTTTTTGTTTCCAGGTTTAGTAATTCATAGCATCAAAAATGTTTATAGCGATATGCCTGAATTCATGGAAAATATTCTTAATAATTTAAATAATGAATTTTATTCCTTATATTCATGAGACGACATTGATGCAAAATTCAATTTAAATAAATGCAGGTTTTAGAGATTATGTAAAATATTAATTTATTTAATTTATTGTGTAGCAAATATATACTAATTAATAACATATTGGAACGGTCTAGTCTAATATATTAATGACCTTATAGAAAAATAGTTGTATGATCAGCTATTGTCCTGGTAAATTATTTATACGTTTAAATTATTTTTGAGATTATTATGTTTGCAAACAAAAATCGAAAAAACGTCAATATTTACTGCACAAAATAATCGTTACCCGTATAACTATATTTAGAAGTGAGGATTCAATATTTTAAATATTTTAATAAAATGATAGTATATAAATTTTGCTAATACTGTATAAAGTTTTGTTTGCTTAATTGGATTGGTCAATAGTATTGAATTGGTCAATGGTCACATTTTGATTGAATGTTGTTTGACTCGGGTCTGATCAATTTTTGACTATGACCCTTATAACTCGTCGAGTCAGATCAACCCGTATAAATCAACTAACCCAGGTAATATCTCTAATAACAAGCATCTCTTTCTATACTAATATTATAATAATATTATTAAAATGTCAGTTTAGCAAGCGGATTAATCACGTAATCGAAAATTACATAGCTGTACCATCTGAACCACAGACAATTATATAGGGCACACCCCCAAAAAAGGGCAGTAATTAAAGGTGAAGATCATATGCAAAATATAGCAGCATATATTAATCAAGAATAAGGGATGCAGGACCACGCAAATGGGTAGGAAGAAACTTGTATTTATAATTAAAGTCTGAGCACAAGTCCCAGCAGCATCAGATCTGCAACGAGCAAAGAATTTTTAGCCAGCCTACCCGTCCTAACACACATACCTACCATATCTGTTTATTTCAATCCAAATTCTTTGCTCACAGCAGGCTTGTTTTAGCAGGCAGGAGAACAGCAAACATATTTGAAAAATTGCAATACACATTGCACTGGGAATAGTCGTGGAGTTTGCTAGGCCACTATTAGCCAACAACTCACCACATTACTGTTATATACTAAACATTATTCAATTACCTCAATAAAAAATTAATTAATTTCTTAATAACTTGCCGGCATAGTACAAAAAAAAAATAATAATAATCAATTAACAACCTGTGTAATGAAAGACTTTTCATATTGATTTGCAAATTTGATAAACATTATAAACGTATGTATGTATATACATATCATAATATTAAACGCAATGAAACGTGAAATTCTGCACTTGAACATTATAATGTGCATCTCATAGTTCTATAATTATCAATTGTATGAGAATTGTTTAACCAAGCATTGCTTTAACAGGATTTTCCTCAATTAAAGTGTATGATGATCACTATAAAAAATATCTTTTTATTATTGTTTTCAGAATTGCACTAACTAAATATATTATAATTTTTTTTTATTACTAGATTCAAAATATGCAAGTGGATTTACTATCTTGCAACTCAAATTTTACCCCAATGCGATGATTTTAGTAATTATTGAAATTATAGTAAATTGTTAAATTGTTAAATTGTCTGTGGTTTTTTGATAATACTAATATAATCCCTTAACCCCGTGCCTCCAGCATAGGTTAATATGCTAGTATTTTATAATACAAAGATCCTACTAAAAAAGTATTCATAATAATTAGTTTAGATTCTTAATTATTTTAAAAGAATAATTAATTTTTAATGGTTACAATAAATAAGGATAGTGGTAGTAAAGTTTTTTTTTAAATAGTTATATTATGCTTGAAGTTGTAATATTAGTTGCTTGGAGTCACATCTTTGACTGTTTTGACTTTAAGCACTTGAAATTGTACAAAAGTTAAGTGATTCTTAATCATAATTATTTATGAAATCAACTCAATTTTAATTAGTATATCAATAATGACAGTTGGTTTATAAAATTATGTCACTATAAACAGCAACAAAAATTAGTAAAAATGATTTTTTAGCATTGAATTGTCAGTATGATAGTATAGTTAAGGTTTTTTAAATTTGTCAATATAACCAGATATATCTAATAATAATAGATTTTTTTAAAAAAAAATGTTGATATAACCAATTGTCAGTTAATCCTATAGATGCTAGTGAAATTAAACTATTTTACCAGGTGAAATGGTGAAATAGTTTTACTAGAATTACACCAAAATTTTATTTTGGTGAATTGGTGAATTAGTGAAATTGTAAATTGAATTGGTGAAACGTAAATTGGTGAAATGGTGAAATGGTGAATTAGTGAAAACTGAATTGGTGAAATGGTAAATTGGTGGAATTGGTCAGTCCTATAAATGGTTAATAGTTCTGACCTCAAAGTGTGCCTGTAAAGGCATAAAATGTAAAAACTTGAACAAAAATCTAACCGAATTCCAGGCAGAAATAATTCCAGATTCTGGAAATTCACTATTTCACTATTCTGCTATTTCACTATTCCACCAATTCACCAATTCACCATTTCATCATTTTACCAATTCAACAATTCAACAATTACACTAATTACATCTGCAAATTTTATATATAAATATATATCGATTACTAACTGGTAAGATATATATCGATACATCGATTATAATTGATAGTGATAGTAATCAATATATATCGATATATATCGATATTAATCGATATATATCTGATATAATATCAATTAATAATTATTATATTCACATAACCATGCTTTTTGAATATTTTACAGGTTTTCGCAAGTTTTCGCAATTTAATTATAAATTTTTATTTATTTATTGTTATTATATAATATTTTAATTTATTAAATATACAATATTCACAAGTTTTCGCTATTTAATATAAA
>QKWP01000916.1:0-10608 GCA_003550325.1 Gigaspora rosea | reverse complement strand
TATAATGTAAATAAAGGAAGACCCCCGACCTAAACTTATTAAAAACAATTCGAAAGCATTAAAAAATAATATCCAAAAGTTTAAAAGCCTTTAAAAAGGTGTAAACGATCTTAAACCCATTTTAAAAAAAGGATACAAAAACTTTAATACGTTCGTTCTTCGGGTGGTTTTGGGCCCAACACGAAGAATCGAGTAATATTGAATGCACACGTGCATTCAATAATGTATTAAATTATTAGTAAATATTTTCAATACATGTACATTATATGATATATTTTAAATTTTTTTAGTGAGCATAAATGAGAACACTCATAGCTATTATGCTGTTCTCATGAGAACAGTGTTTGAGTCCGAAATTTCGAACACTGTATGGGAGTGCTTATAAGAATCCCTCTCCTTAGAAGTTTCCTATATAAGAAGTAAAATCATTAATCATTAATTAGCCAATCAGATCAAATATTGTCAAGTATTGACATCCAGCCAACCAGAATTTGGTATATAGCAGATACGTAGGTTAAATAGGGTTATTAAAGTTTTTACGAACACAAATGGACACCTCGAAAACTCTGGTTGTTGATAACGGAACTGGGGTGAGTTAAAGTTGTAGTTACTCTTGTCTCATCAATAGTGTGTGTTTAGCTGTTGTGAATCCTTACCCTTATACTTCTTGTAGTTTGTAAAAGTCGGTTATGCTGGATCTAATTTTCCACAATATGTATTCCCTTCCGTTGTTGGACGACCTATTCTTCGTGCAGAGGAAAAGGTTGGAAACGTAGAGGTCAAAAATATTATGGTTGGTGATGAAGCTGCTGAACTTCGTTCGATGCTTCAAATGTCATATCCGATGGAAAATGGTATTATAAAGATATGGGAGGACATGAAGCACTTATGGGATTACACCTTCAATGAAAAATTGAAAGTGGATCCAAAAGATTGTAAAGTTTTATTGACCGAACCACCAATGAATCCAACAAGTAATAGGCAGGAAATGGTACGAATGATGTTTGAGGAATATGGATTTCAAGGAGTTTATGTTTCTATTCAGGCTGTATTAACTCTTTATGCTCAAGGTAATTTCTCTATTGCATATTAACATATTTATGTTTTTTTTGCTTCATGAACTTATTTTAATTTTACCATTGTGCAAAAAGGTCTTCTTACCGGGGTAGTAGTCGACTCTGGTGATGGTGTAACTCACATTGTTCCCATTTTTGACGGTTATGCACTCCCACACCAAACACGTCGGTTAGATGTTGCTGGACGAGATGTGACGCGTTATCTTATAAAATTGCTTTTATTAAGGGGGTATGCTTTTAATAGAACAGCAGATTTTGAGACTGTAAGGCAAATTAAGGAAAAACTTTGTTATGTAAGGTACTGGAACACCAAGTTGATCTTTCATAGGCTTATCTTGTTTCTTTATTGATTAAGCATACGCACTTTTAATAAGCTACGATATTCCATTGGATCAAAAATTGGCAAATGAAACTACTGTACTCGTCGAGAATTATACGGTAAGTCAAGGAATGGTCATCTTGATTATTAAAAAACTGCGCTGAAAGAAAACATTCTATTAGTTACCTGATGGTCGTGTTATAAAAGTGGGCTCCGAGAGATTTGAGGCACCCGAATGCATGTTCCAACCGCATTTAATTGACATTGAAAAACCTGGTGTTGCGGGTATTTGAAATGTTATTTATGATTATTTATAATTCTTCATTTGAATTCTTATATGTTTACATGTATTTCTATCACAACTAAGAAATGCTTTTCGAAACCATCCAAGACGCTGCGGTTGATATTCGTCCAGAATTATATCGACATATCGTCTTATCAGGTGGTTCATCGATGTATCCTGGCTTGCCAAGCCGCCTAGAAAAAGAGCTTAAACAATTATATTTAAGTAGGGTCGCACAAAACGATATTTCAAGATTAAAGGTAAAAAAATAATCTGCATATTAATTCTATGATTTTGTAGTGAACAGTTAAATTTAATTGGAAATCTATTAAACCTTATAGAAATTAAAAATTCGAATTGAGGATCCACCTAGGCGTAAACATATGGTATTCCTTGGTGGAGCAGTTCTGGCTAACATAATGAAGGATAAACAATCTTGGTGGGTTACTAAACAAGAATGGGAAGAAGAGGGTCCACAATGTCTGGCAAAATTAGGAACCCATGGATCAGTCTCATGAACAGTTAGCTCTCTTATAATGAACCCTCTCTACAATGAACTAATATCAGAAAGGAATTGGTGTTGGAAATGATAGACAAAAATAAGCAGAGATAATAACTTGTATTTATTTATACTAACGTTATATAATAAATTTATTATACCACATATGAGCCTAATTTGGTTAATGCATATATTATTTCATAATAATCGTATGTGCTAATTAGAATTTGGTACCCAAAAATTTTTGATAGTGAGGCAGACTATTTAGCAGTGCAATTGTCTTATGTAGATATGGATTACTATGTCCCATAAGATCATTTTCAATGAAAAAACCCAATTCATAAAACTACCAAGCTTTGGCGCATCTTCTTTTAATTGATCTGGTATACAGAATAAATCGTTCGATAAATTCAAATAAATCCAAATATTTCAAAAAATTTCATGTTCGTCCAGCTCAACTTTATTTTTCTGGCACTACTGACACACGCTAGTTTGAATCAGTACAGTAGATATATCTACGGTTGTCTTTAATATAGGTGAACGCAATGTTAGACCCGGACACTGTCCACGTTTAGTCATGGTAGAAAAATTTACATATAGTCGGCTAATTGTTTTTTAAAGATATCTCAGCAACCACTGGGCCAATTTGGACGATCTAACCACCTTTAGATTCGTCTCAGTGAGCTTTACAGCTTTCAATTAATTACCTTGGCTGTTAACTTAGTACGAAAAAAGTTTATTAGAATAATTGTCAAAAAATCTGTACAATCTATATATACTCTTTATTCAGTATAGTATATATTGATATATAGACAACTAATCGATTAACCAACTAATCGAATAATCGATTAATTAGTTGATCAATTAATCGATTAGTTGAAAATCGATTAATCGATTAATCGATTAGTTGGTTAATCGATTAAAATCGTGGTTGTAATAGTCAATCGATTAGTTGCCAACTCGATCAACTAATCGATTAATCGATTCGTATCACTACATTAAGGCACCAAAGATCTTGTTGATACCTCTGCTCAACGCGTAAAATCCGACACGAACATTTACATTAACCCAAATACGAATATGACAATGCTTAACGGCAGGCACTCTGTAAGAACACCACACTGACTTTGAAACTTTCTAGTAATAGCTTTAAATCAGAAGAAGGAAAGCATTAAGGTGTACTTTGCAAGAACACCATGCTGAATTCTTCGATTCTCTCCGATTCACTTTTGACACTTCATTCATTTTTTTATCAGCTCAATTATACGTAAAAATCTTAATATAAAGCTTTATAAATAGGTAAAAATAAGTTAAATATAGTATTATATAGATATATTACTGTATATATATATAATTAATATTAAAATTCATATAGAACAGAGTGAAACCTGAATTGCGAAATAGTGAAATCCGTTTTGTCGAATTTCACCCTCATGTGATGATCATAATGGATTTCACTATTTTATTATATTGCAATAATATTGAAAGCTTTTGATATTCTTAAGAACAAAAATTATAATATTTTTAAGATATTATATTTTACAGTGATCGGAAGTAAATCACCGGAAATTTTATAGGTAACACATAAGAGGCCAAATTTTACGTACGATTTTTATTTTATTATATTTTATATAATTACAAAATAATTATATAAAATAAAATAAAATATTTATATTTACATTCCTAAAAAAAAAAAACCCTGGGTTATTTAATATTTACAGTACCATCCTCGGGCTTTATATATTGTCTTTACTCGATTTGGCATACTACAGATAAGTGAACGAATATATTCAATTGATAAGTTATACCATTCCTCTTCTATAATTTTAACTAATTCTTCTAACTTTGTAGGCATGGGTTTTCTGTTACGAACTGCAGAATCAAGACGTTCCCAAAGATTTTCAATCGGGTTAAGATCAGGGCTATACGGTGCCCAATTTAATATATTAAAATTATGCGAATTCATCCACCATTCTGAATATGTAGATGTATGAATAGAAGCCAAATCTTGTTGAAAAATTAAATTTATTTCACCATGATGTTTTTCCATTAAAGAATTTGCCCAAGGAATAAAATATTTTGCAAGAATATCAACATAACTATCCGAATTCATATTACCCTTAATTCTTACTAACGGTCCAACGCCCCACCAACAAAAACAGCCCCAAAACATTACAGAACCACCACCAAACTTCATAGTCGTATTTATACAATCTTTATGATATTTTTCATTAACTCGACGCCAAGTTCTTTCACGACCATCTGCTTTGTGAAGACAAAACCTTGACTCGTCCGTAAAAACAACCATTTGCCATTCATTTACCCATTTTAAATGTTCACGGCACCATTTTTTTCGCTCCAGTGCTTTTCTTTTGTCTAAAAGAGGTTTTCGACAGGCGACACAGTTTCTCCAACCTAAATTGTGGAGGTACTTTCGAATAGTTTTGGTGGTAAGCGTCGTATCATGTTGGACGTTGAATTCGTTAGTGATGACAGCCAAGGGTTCCTTCCGATTTTTTTTTGTAATACGAACTAAAGAGCGTTTGTCACGCGCAGAGAGAGCTTCGGGGCGACCAGGGCGTTTGTTCGGATGCTCTGAGCCTGTCTCTTCATATCGCTTAACAGTGTCATACACCGTTGATTTCGGGAGATCAAAAACTTTTGCAATGTCAAGTGGTTTAACACCACACAGGTAAGCGCCGGCAATACGGCTTCGTTGTTCTAGGCTTAATTCTTGGCGGGAGGGTTTTTTTATCATCAAAAACAATTAAAATTGTGTGTTAAAAAAAAAACACAAGTGAAAAAAGACGTATGTACGTTAAAAAAAAGATTATCATACGTATATGAAATTCCCGGTAGATCTGGAAATTTCCGGTGATTTACTTCCGATCACTTGTATATAAAGCGCATAATTTCGCATAATCTTGGACACCCTACTTTGAATATACAGATGCGTTGAAAAACTAAAGTTGGATAAATAACATGTGAGAAAGATTAGGACAAATAGGATTCAGGAATTACGAACTTCAAACCGTGATTTGCGATTTATCAATTTTCAAAATTATAAATTAATCTTTTTCAGAAATTTTGTGGTTATAGCATCTAATGCCAAAAGAACGTCAAATTAAAAGACTTGGAGAAACAGTTAGTCCCTATTTTCAAAGTATATCAAAACTGCCACGGCAAATAGAAACTGTTTCTAAATACTTTCTATCCACAAAAAGGTGTATCAATAATAAACATGTATTCAAAAAAGAAGATAATAAGATTCATGTAAATGAGTCTACGGTGAACCAAACATCCAAAAAGAGGGTGGAATTATCTTCGGTGGATTTGGATGTGCTTGCAGAAAAAAAGATTATTCCGTTTGTACCAAAATACATTCCGATGCCTTCGCCTCTTAATCTTGTCCAAGAATCGTTGTATTATGATCCTTGGAAGGTAATTAATTATACCATAAAACATATGCTATAATCACTTTATACAAGTAAATCATTTTATCCAAAAACATAATAATATTTGAATTGATAGCATCTCATTGCAACTATGTTTTTGAATCGTACTCGAGGATGTCAAGCATTACCACTTTTATGGAAATTTTTGGACGAATATCCAACTCCACAAATTGCAATTAAGGCTGATGTCAATAAATTGGCCGATCTTTTACGCCCTCTTGGGTTGCAGTATGTATAAACCTTCTTATACTCATATTCTCGATCAAGTTTATAAAATGATATTCCTATAAATTTTCAGAAACATTCGAGCAGAGCGAATTTTAAAGTTTTCGCAATCATATTTGATCAGGCCTAATTTTTCCTCTCCAAAAGAATTATTTGGTATGGGAAAATATGCTGAAGATAGTTGGAGATTGTTTTGTGGTGAAAAGGATGACGCTTGGATGAAAGGATCTGGTTTTGAGCCTGAAGATAAAGTATTAAAATTATATATAGAATGGCGTAGACAGCAATATGAGCTCGCATCCATCGATGGGCATTCATCCCATCTCAGCTAATGGGTATCAATCCCGGGTAACGCTCCCGATGTACCATTATAATTTAAAGGCATAATTTTTTTGGTTTGTTTTGTTTTTTTTTTGTGATAAGGTAGCATATATTCTAAATTCATTTTGCATAGTTTGTATGATTGTGATTCGCTATTTGTGTCACATGTTTTTAATTAATATAATTGGTTAACTTTATAATCCCATGATTTATTGATTAATTGTATCACAGCTAATTAATTTAATTGGTTAAAAAATCCTTTCACAGGTAGATAATCATTCAACGACTAGCTGCTTCAAAAAAAGCTCAACTTTTCGACTAATCGATTTTCGATTCGTATTACTATCACATACTTTTCTTTCTTGTAATTTGCATATATTATACTTTAATGTAAACACATTTGCAGATTATTCATCTATATATTACCTAAACACACCTGAAAAAATGAAAATACACAATAGTGTTTAACACCACAATTTCGAGACAGCCTACAGTAGTGTTACGAATCGGGCAAAAAATCATAATCGATTAGTTAGTTGAAAATTTTTAGAAAATCGATTAATAGTTGATTATGTTTAACTAATCAACTAATCGATTAATTGATTAATCAGTTAATTGATTAATCGATTAATCAGTTAATTGATTGGTCGATTAGTTGATTAATCAAGACAACTAATCGATTAACCAACTAATCGAATAATCGATTAATTAGTTAATCAATTAATCGATTAGTTGAAAATCGATTAATCGATTAATCGATTAGTGATTAAAATCGTGGTTGTAATAGTCAATTGATTAGTTGCCAACTCGATTAACTAATTGATTAATCGATTTTCGATTCATATCGCTACCGTAAGCTGCCATAGATCATAAATATATGTTCCATAAAATGTGCAAAAAAACTTAAAAAAAAAACCCCCCATTTTGCACAATTTTTACCCCTTTCTCCCTTTTACCCTTTTACCACTCTCTCCCTTTCTCTCTCTTTTTTCTTTTTTTCTCTTTTTTTTTTCACTCTTTCTTTTTTCTTTTTAATATTTTGAATATATTTGAAATATTTTAGAACCGGGAAATCAAGCTGGATCAGTAGATCTATAGCCTGGATTATATCAAGGATGCACTTAACTAATATTTTCGAAATGTTTCGATGATTTTTGATGATTGTATTACAAGATCAAATTAGATCTTTGTTTATTTTTTTTTGTTTATAATTTAGATCTATCAATTTTACATTGTTTTTTCATTTTGTTTATAATTTAGATCTATCAATTTTACATTGTTTTTTCATTTTGTTTATAATTTAGATCTATCAATTTTACATTGTTTTTTCATTGTTTATAATTTAGATCTATCAATTTTACATTGTTTTTTCATTTTGTTTTATTTTTTTTAGTTTTGTTTTGTTTTTTTTATCTTATGTTTTTTATTTTAATTTTTTTTATTTTATTTCTACACTTTACCACTAGCACTTTGTAAGAAATCCAATGACTTTTTGGCACTTTGCGCAAGCCAACTTAGCCTTTCGATACTTAGCAAGAACACACAACTAATTTCTCTAGCAATTTCTAAATTTCACAAACACAAGTTTTTGCAAGTTTTTGCAAGGTTTTGTTTCATTTATTTTTTGTTTTATGTTTTTTGTTTTTGTTTTTTTGTTTTATTTTTATTAATTTATTTATTCCGGCACTTTGTGAAAACCTTCGACAATTTCTGAATTGCAATATCACGAACTCTTCAGAAAAATGGAGATTTGGGCTTCATTGATTTTTTTATTTAGTTTACTTACATTTTTGTTTTTTGGTTGTTTTCTTTGTTTTTTACTTATTTTATTTTATTTATCCCTTAATTCTTTCGGAACTTTGCAAGAAAATGACTTGACTTTTCCGGCACTTTACAAGAACACCAATTCTAACATCTCTGGCACTTTGCAAAAAGTCATGAATATAAGTGAATATAATCGAATATAAGCAAATATGAGCAAATATAAGCAAATATAATAGTTTATTTTTTTTTGTTTTTGTTTTTTTGTTATTTTTTTTTAGTTTTTTTTTTGTTTTTTGCTTGTTTTTTTTTTTATTTTTAAGAAGTAGCGAATATGAGCAATAGGGTTGGGGGCATGGTGTTCCAGGGCATGCCTTTGAGCCAAAAGGTATGCCCCTATTATGTGATTATAAATCTGAATCATGTAAATTGGTATGTATTTATTGGCCAATTTTTGTGAATTTGGTGATACAAAATCTGATTGGCTTATAGAAATAAATTTAAACCAAATTTTATTAATTCTGATAACTATTATCATTGTGCATCTGGTTAAAAAAAAACTTGAATTTATTTATTAATCAATACATATTTAATAACAAAATAAATAATGAATAACATAAATGAATTAATATTGTTAACTATCAATAAAGTAATATATGTATATGGAGTATAAAAGGTATAGAATATAGAATATAATTATATAAATCCTATATATCTGATATAGTCTATATCTAATATATTGTAGCTTTTAAAACTTTGTTAAATACCATATGTGTCCGAAATTAAGCTACCTTTTTTGGCCAAAAAATTACAAGAAAAATTGTAAAGTAGCTTACAGTATTTTCGAAATATAGCATTTTTTGAAAAAATTAAAAAACGTACTAATAAAAAGTTATCCAAATGACACCAAATTTTTACTATAGGTGTATTTTGATGCGCTGAACAACTTTACTTAATCGACTTTTTGAAGTTTACTTAGTAGAAAAAAAGTTTTACATGTAGCAACTGCTAACGAATTTTTTAAGATTTTTAAAAAAAATCAGGGGGTAGCTTATTTTAGGTAGTAGCTTATTTTCGGACATATACAGTAATCTATAATTATATAGAATGTTTAATCTATAAGACAAAAAGTGTATTTTATTGCTAACTTTTAATTTATTTCTTTATTTTCTGAATTATTTTTAATAGGTAGAATAAAAGCAGTTTCAGAATTTATTCATTTAAAATCAAATAATATATATAGTACAATATATGATAATAATTTAGTAATTGACCAATCAGAATTAAAGCTTGCTATGCTACATATCATATGATTTATATATAGAGGGCATGCCCAGGGCACAATAAAAGAGAGCATGCCCAAAATTTTTACCGTGTCCCAACTCTAATGAGAAATATTAACGAATACAAAAAAGAAGCAAAATAATAGCTAACTACAGGGTAAGAAAAATAAGTGTATAGAGCTAGTATTATGCGACGAAGTGTGAAAGTAGTTTAAAATATTACTATTTTTTTTATTTTTGTTTTTTTTGGTTTTTATTTTTTTTCATTTTTTTTATTTTAGAAAGTAGCGAATATGAGTGAATATTAGTTAATATAAGTAAATATTATAGTTAAAACAAAAAAGAAAAGAAATAATAGCTAACTGCAGAGCGAGAAAAATAAGTATATAGAGCTAGCATTATGTGATGAAGTGTGAAAGGGTTCAAAATATTACTATTTTTTTCATTTTTTTCATTATTTTTTTCGGGTTTAGTTTTTTTTGGTTTTAATTTTTTGTTATTTTTTTAATTTTTTCATAAAAAATATACCAGTATAATAATATATAATAAGGAAATATGTTTTTCATGCACCTGCATGGTTGTGTACCCATCGGCAACTATATAAGATTAGCCGACCTTGCACTTCCTCAGGTGGTTTGTAAATTAAATAATCAGTTACGTATGTACAAACATGTGTTTTTTATTTTTTATTTTTTTTCTCGCAGGCTTGTGTAAATTCTAATTTTTTTTCCGTTGAAATCCAAACATACTAACGAAGAAAAAAATGTGTAATGAGTGAAGTTTTGGATCTGGGGCTAGAACTATAAAGACAAGTAGTTCTAGATTTTTATTTTTTTGTGGGGTTTTTTTGTTCTTCTATTTATGTTTTTCTTCTTTCGTAGATTTATACTTTGTTGAAAATGTAAATTGAAGTCGTAAATGGAACTGTAAAGATAAGTACCAGTAGTTCCAGATTTTTTTCTTATTTTTTTTTGGTCTTTTACTAATGTTTCCATTTGTACAAGGTTTGGAGATGTGAAATGAAATCGAAAAGAGTTGTGAATGGAGTACTGGCTAGAGAACTAGAACCGTAAAAATAAGTAAGTAGTTTCTGGTTTTTTTTTTTTTTATAGTTTTTTTTTCTTTTACTAATAGTTTTTTTCTTTTGTAGGTTTATGCTTCTTTGGGAATGTAGAGTAGAGTTTGAACTGAGAATGTGGAGTCATGAATGAAACTAAAAGATAAGTGGTTCAGGTTTTTTTTTTTTTTTTTTTTTTTTTGTTTACTGACATTTCTTTCTTTTGCAGGTTTATATGCTTTGCAGAGGACTTGAAAGAATGTGAATCATGAATTGAGTATGAAATGCTTGAACCTGGGACTGGAACTTTAAAGATAAGTAGTTCCAGG
>QKWP01000915.1:148324-195925 GCA_003550325.1 Gigaspora rosea | reverse complement strand
TAGGACTTGCAGGTAGGCTAGTATGTTGGAACGAAGGGGTATGAGAGCTAAGATCACTATTATGTTCACTATAGGGGAGTAGGTTAAAACCAAGAGGAGTAGAGGGGCAATCCTCAGGGGTAGTAAGAAGAGGTACAGTGTTAAAAGTAGGGCTAGATCCTTCGATAATAGAATATCCTAAGTCCGGATATCGAGGGTTATAGTTTTCAGTATCGGTGTCTAAGTATGGGTCAAAAGTAGTATAGTCCGCAAAATCAAGAGGAGGTAAAGTTGTTCGATGGGTAAAGCGTTGAAGAATAGCAAGAGCAATTTCTCTTGGGTTGTCAAGTTCTATTTGATATCGGCAGCTAAAAATAATATCTTGAATACAAGCACGGATAGTAGCAAGGTCTCTAGTAGCAGTCAGGCGAATAAAGTTTCCAGTAGTTTGAGAGGTATAGGAATCAGCGGAGTAGGTACCAGAATACCAATGCCAAAATCTTCCAAAAGGTGTTCGAGCAAAAACACGACCACTAGAGCGAGGGGGAGGATAACACTCTTGACAAGAAAGATCAGGAGCACGTAGTTGGAGAGAGAGAAATGGAAGAGCAGAGTTTTGATGATGTTCTACTAAGTGGTTTCTAATATATCGATTATATAATTCGTTAATATCAGTAGTCATATGCCTTATGACTCCTGACTAAATCTCAAAATAATTAATTGTTAGTAATATCTTGTTAGTAAGTTTAGTTAAATAGATAGAATCCTTGGGCAAAGAGTCTTCCAGGATAAACAGCAGCAGCAAATGTTATGAGAAATAAACAGCAATTAAAATAAATAGAGTCCTTGGGCAAAGAGTCTTCCAGGACGAACAGCAGCAGCTAGAGTTGTAGAGATTTTCAAATCTCTTCAATAATATCCAAATGTTTTAAATGATTCCGCCAGAAGGCACCAAATGTTACAGTAGGGAGTCCTTCTTTAACTTCTTACTATAACAACGACACGGCTACAGGTCCTTTATCGGTTTATAGCGGTATCCAAGAGGTAGGTATAATTCTTTAGTCTGTAAGAAATTATACTCTTCTCTAAGGGCAGTTCGTGAGAGTATTCAATGAGGAATTATCGATTTTACTATTACTTGATAATAAACTTGGTGTTATTCAGATAAATAGTTTCTTTATTAATAATCTAAGATAGGGCTATCCTTAGGTTTCTGTTCCTAAGAAATCCCAGTACAATATGTATAATAAATATAAGAGAAGTGGGGTGTCTTGGTCTGGTTTGACTAAGGGAAATTCTGTGTCTTTAAATACATTTTAGAATAAGCGTTATAAGCGTTAATTTACAATGATAAACACTATAATTTACAAGAGCAACATAAGCGTTATAAGCGTCATAAGCATTATAAGCGTCATAAGCGTTATAAGCGTGATAATCGTTATAAGCGTTATAAGCGTGATAATCGTTATAAGCGTTATAAGCGTGATAATCGTTATAAGCATTATAAGCGTGATAATCGTTATAAGCGGTATCAACTATTCTAACTTCTCAAGATAATAATATAATAAATATAATAATAAAATTTAATAATAAAAATAAAATAATAAAATAATAAGGTAATATAATAAACTATCGTTCTATAACACCAGTTTAAAAATTGTGTATTATCATGGGACAGGAACTGTTCAATGCAAGTGATTGCATGTAAGTTCAGTTTTTGTTTTATCTTATTTCCATGTGGGTGATGAATAAGAATATTGCCTTCTAATTTGGTTGGGATAGGCCATGCAAGTAAAGGCCTTGCCATCTGTACACCGAGGTCATAGCATGAGATATTGCCTGGCCTGTATGGGTATTATTTTGTGTCGTAGGAAAAAGTGTGGGTTGTTCTAATATGGAAGAGTCAG
The DNA here is from genome assembly GCA_003550325.1 of Gigaspora rosea. Taxonomy (NCBI): domain Eukaryota; kingdom Fungi; phylum Glomeromycota; class Glomeromycetes; order Diversisporales; family Gigasporaceae; genus Gigaspora; species Gigaspora rosea. The sequence continues at coordinate 194,039 of QKWP01000915.1, read as the reverse complement.
TATTTGCAGATTCCTGAATTGTTGAAGTCTTAGTTTGAAAAAAGAAACGTCGAAGTTCGGATCATTTAAGTTTCTCAATAGTAATGTGATAAGCATGGATTGTTGTGCCTGATGCATGCTATTCAGTGCATACGTGTCAGGGCAGAGGATGGATGTATTGGGTATTCTGCGGGCCAATTTCCCTTTATATTTAACTAGATTAATACATTTTTTTGTTAAGTTATTGAGTTGTGATATGTTGAGGTATGAAGCTTGAATTCTGTATTGGAATCGAGGTATAATAATGCTATTAATCACGTAAACAGCTTGTTTTTCTGTTATCTTTGCGAATTGCAATTTCTTTAGGTTGGTTTTGGTTTCAGCTATAATTAGCTTTTGGACAGTCTTGTGGTTGTTTTCTAGGGAGAACCATGCTCTTAGATACTTAAGAGGTTCATTTTTTTTGTTCGCAAGTATGATTGTATCATCAAACAGTATGTTGGGGTTGTTGTCCAAGGAATTTGTAATTAATGCAGATTTGAGTAGGTTGACCTTGATATTGTTCAATTTGTAGAAAGATGTGGCAGTCGATATGATATATTCTAGGGCATTCTTATTTGGGACGATCCAGAGTGAGTTATCCATGTATGCCATCATGGATGTGTGGATAAGACGTGATGGATCAGTCGGTATAGTCGCAGTATAGCCTTTGTATTGACTATATCTTACTGTAATTAATGGATTGTAGTATATTTTCCATAGGAGTGGGGAGAACGATTCTTCTTGGTCGATGCCGTCTCTCACTGCATAGAGTTGGGTGAAGCCTAGACTTGTTATTACTCTGTTAGTCCGATTGGAGAGTAAATGTATAAACAGCTTAATAATTTGTGGTGGGATTTTGATTCTGAGAAGAGCCCTTTCTAATGTTTTGATATGAACGGAGTCGAAGGCCTTTGATATATCTTGAGATAATGCCCACAGTTCTTTTTTATTTGTAGTTGCGTCTTCAATGATGTGAGTTATTCTTGAAATGGGTTGAAAGGTAGACTATAGAGAGAATCCTGCAAAATTAAATGATGATAATATTTCATTGTGCATTAGTATTGTAGTTAGCCTATTGTTAATAATTTTGGTAAGTATTTTCCAGGTGTGATCAATCAACGTGATTGGTCTGGTTTTTGACAGGTTATAGTTGTATATAGGTTTTTTTGCTATGGGCCATATGTGTGCCCTGGTCCAATATTGTGGTACTTTGTTCAGCCGTAAGCAATCATTAAGAATGTTTTTTAGTCTATTAATGGCAGCATGAGGTAAGTGTTGGAGAGCTTCATTGGAAATGCCAAAAGGGCCTATTACTTTTCCAAGTGGGGCTAGTTTAATTGTATTAATTAGTTCCTCATTTTCTATGGATTTTAGAAGTGGGTTGTATATGTTTGGATCAATTGTTTTAATGGGTTCGTAAGCTTCTGCCCAGTCTTCATCAATGTCAGAATTTGGTGAGTTATTTTTGGTCCATTGTTTGTAGTGGACTTGGAAGTATCGAAGTATTTTATTTTTGTCTGTTATAACTTCATCTATTAGGATTATCTTGTCCGCTTAGATAGTATCTTTGTGTCTCTTCAGAATGCTATCCAGCATTTTTACTAGTGTTGTTACTGAAGTCCTGGTGTCTTCACTTTACATAGAATTCAAGTTGATTATGTTGTTGCTATCGGGTTTCTTGGTTGCGAGCAACCTATATTGTTTGTTTGTGCTATTTTAGTTCTGAAATTAAAAAGTTTAATTGCTCTGCGGTATATGGTTCACTTAGTGGAGTAATGTCTATCTCTGTTAAGTTGGTAATTTTATTTATTAGTTGGTTTATGGTTCTAACCGGCCCATTATTATTAGATGTTAGAATTTGAAGGCATTTCTTTATAGACTTTAATATGGTATAAAATTGGGTTGCTTGTAATGACAGTGCGTAGAACTGCTTTGTAGTAGAGTAAGTGTACAGCACATGTTTATTGATAGCATGCTTGATTGTTGCTTCCCAGAAGTTCTAGCTTTTGTCTAGTTGTTCCTGGTCCGCAGATTGTACTAACGGGGTACTCTTGTTGAAAGTATTTATTATTGTTATTGTATATTTCTCCCATGTTTGTTGTGGCATTTTATTGTACTAAAATATTTTACATTTGCGTTTCTTGTTCCTAGGGCTGTGGGATGGTATTATATTTAAGTACTATGTGGTTTGGATTATGCAGTGATCGCTTCTTGTAATATAAGTAGCATCCGTGATAGTAGGGGGATCAAGATCAAGTATTATTTCATGATGACACCAAACATTATCTATTTGGCTAGTTGTATTCGGTCCAATCCAAGTTGGAGCAGTTATATTATAAAAGTCGAACAGGCTGACAGCCTGTACTGTGTTCAAATTTCTAAATAAGGGGAAGTTCTTTTCTTTATCCTGGTTGGCGTTAAAGTCTCCAAGAATGATTGTGTGCCAGTTTTTCATTTTGGCGTTGAGGTACCATTCAAACACTAGGTCCCAGGTTTTCCTGCAGAGTTCGCAATAATTAGATGGGAGATATACAAAAATAACTCTTGTTTTATTTTTTCTAGAGAAGAAGAAATCTATGTAAATTGCGGTGCCTGAACATGTTTTAATGTCGTGGATGTACGGTTGTAATTCTTTATACACCATTAATGCGGGCCCCAAACTAGTCTCTCTTTGATTGTTCTTATATAGTTGGAAGTTAGATGTATAAAAATGGTTTATTTGGTTAGTGAGTCTCATATTATTATTAGTTAATTTAGTTTCAGTAATAGAAATAATGTGGGCGTTAGTCTCTGCACAAGTTTCTATCTATTCCTGAAGTTTCGCAGTTTGGTTTAGGCCTTTGATATTTTGTGTGTAATTAATTTAATTCCATTTCGTATATCTATTTTATACTGGAATGGAGGGTTAGTCGAACAGGTATGGTGTACAAGAAGGAGATTCTCTATTTGTAGTAGTCTTGCTCATTGGGGAGGTGAATAATTATCGAACATGTCCCATGAGGGTGCAGGGAGGTCAGATATATCTATGAATGAGGTAGGAAAGCTACAGAAACAGAAGTATTGACGAAGGGTTTGATTGCAGGTATGATGTCCTTATATGTGTTAATCGGGAGTTGTATATGTTTACAGCTCTTGATCTGGGCGATTATAGTAGTTGCCTGTGTGATATCTGAAGAAAGATTTGGTCTGTCATCTGTGCTATTTACAATTTCGATTCAGGTTTCTGGTATATGGTGAAAGTAGTAGTGATTACGTAGTCATCTTGAAGTTTCGACTAGCAACTTCAGGATCTAATTGGAACTATGATGTTTATTTTTGTTACTAGCAAGGGGTCAGTAGGTAGTAAGAGTAACTCAGTGGGATTTGCTGTCATGTAGTGAAGTGGCATAGACCAACTAACTTTGTATCTTTCACTTATTTCTTTGATGAATTCTTTAGCCAAACTATCGTCTATAATCAGGAATGTGTATTTTAATTGTGTTTTGATTTGATTCGGGTTTGAAAGTAAGTTTAGTTTTTGTTTGAAAAAATCATTGGGAATTCGCCTAAATGAGTAGTGCTCCCTTAAGAGCTTAACTATATTACGGAGTTTGACTGTATCCTTAGAATCACAAGAAAATAGGTGTCTGACTGCTGAATTAAAAGCTTGTAGGGTGACTGGTAACTTTTCTTTCGCCAGTGGAAGCGAAAAGTAATTAGAAGGTATCTGTTCGAATTTATAATAGGCCTTTAATGTCTGTTTATATTCGCTTAGTCGCTTAAGTGCATCCCAGTCTGTGATGGGAAATAAGTCCCTGATGGCCAGATGTAAGTCTTGTATATCATCAGGTAACAGTTGAATGGGGTGTCAAAGTAGGTATCTGGTAGTTGGCTGAATTTATAAACTTTCCGTAAGGCATTTAGTGTAGCTCTAGTATTTCTTCTATCTGTCAAAGGGAGTGGGTGTGGTAATACTGCTGCTATTGTGGGGTCTATTCCATGCGGCCAGTCTGAGAGGAGGGCAAGGATCTCCTTGTGTACTGCAAAAAGACATGTTCGAGTTTGCGTGAATGTAATTTTTGTTGTAATTTTTGCTAGGTTGAGGTAGTAATAGATATATTGAGTGCAATCGTGAGGTTTTATTATAAGAAAATCGAGATTGCATAAGTAGTCTATAGCCAACTTGGCTCTCCATTTTTTATAAATTTGGTTTCTATTTGTTTTGTTGACAAATCTAACGTCGTTGTGACGACAGAACTTTTTCAGCACCAATTCGTAAAGTGTTTCAAATTCTATTTGATGTTTCAGGCAATGCTTTTGTCTCTGGTGAATGACTTAAAAAAGGCTGTATACAAATATTAGATTTTTTGTGCAATCGCAGGTGGGATATTAATTCGAGTAGGTTTTGTTTGTAATTTATATAGTAAGAATTCTCGTAATTTATTCGGTGAGTTGAAGGTGTCAATAATAGCTTTGTAGTGCTATATGTCTGTATTAAGAGTGTGTTGTCTTTTATCTGCAACTATTTTTAGGGTTGCTGTTACCCAGTCTGTTGATACTCTTTTGTTTGGTGCATGCACTCAGCTGTATAATTTTTTGGTGATATATCTGGCTTGATAGTATTATTTGATTCAATTTCCATAGCATCCAGATGGGTGTCGCTTGATGTTGGTTTATAGTCGAGCTTATGGTTGGTTCTGGTCCAATATTCCTCCGAGGGGTCAGCCCAGGGGTTGGGGCTAGTGACTAATCTGGTAGGGTTAAGTTCTGTGGTAGTTTTTATCACCTGGCGTACGTTGTCCATATTTGGTAGTATGGGAACCAGCTCGGGTCCTGATATGATCATCGAATTTTCCACACTTGTTGTTGTTTGTTCCAATGATGTCATTGACTGATTTACTGGGGGTAAGCTAGATTTGTCACTTTTGGGGATTTTTCTGATGGCAAAGTAGATGGGGTATAAGTTTTTTTGGAGTAAAGATTGATTTACAGACACTAGTTTGGATATCTTCTAAAAAAGTTTGTTGGATATTCTCCATAAGTAACATTGGTTGTTAGTTTGAGGACATTGTTGGAAGGAGGTTCGAAAACACAAGAGGTATAAGAAACAGGTTGTCTCCTTTCCTTTTAGTTATTTTGGATGAACACGAATAGAAACCAGATACTCTAGTAGTAGGGTTCCGCAATTTGATTTGATTTTCAAATATTTGAATCAAATATTTGATCAAATTCAAATTTGACTATATTTGATTTGATCAAATTCAAATATGGCCAAATTTGATTTGATTTGACAAATTTTTGATTTTATTTGAAAAATACTATTAAAAATTCAAATTCAAATCAAATTCAAATTCAAATATTTGAATCAAATCAAATTCAAATCAGGGTCAATTTGATTTGATCAAATTCAAATTGATTCAATATTTGATTTGATTTGAATTTGAGGAACCTATCTAGTGGACTCAGCTTAGGCCCTAAGGCCTATAATTGTAACATTATTTAGGTTTTCACAATATATTTTTGTTGTTTTCCTATAGCTCCAATTTTGGTTTAGTGATCTATGGGAAAGAGTTTTTTTTTGGTTTAAAATAATAAAATAATATTTGTGTTATGGTATATTTTGGTTAATAAATATTCTATTAATGATTTGTAATAGTTTTTTATTATAAAATTTTATAATCACTTTATAAAAATTTTAATATAACTGTGATTATATAGAGGTTTAAAGTTATAATCACATTTAAATATAATCACCATCTTGATGTGTAACCAACTTGGTGATTATAGAGAGGTTTGACTGTATAATAAAATAAACACTATCTGCTATTGTGGTTAAAATTAGATAAACTTATATCGCAATAAAAAACATTTTTTGCTATTACCCAAACCATTTTTTCCCGTCACTCAAAACAATTTTTACGGGTCCCTGGACCCGACTCTCTCCATAAATGCAAGCACGTGATTATTAGCCAATCAAATTCATCATTTCTAGACTACTGAAGCCATATTTATCACATGATAACATTATAATTTATTAGTGTTCTCTAATTGCAACCCTCCCTAAATGCATACTCTAGAGCTGGTCCCGACAACGTGCATTTAGGGAGGTCTGACTGTATTATATAATAACAATCACTAAATTTAAACATTGAATATAAATTTATTAAACGAATGTTGAAATAAAAATCTTAAAATTACCTTTATTACTGTTATTTGTGGCTAGATTTGTTGTTATTTTAAATGATATATGGATATATTTATAAATTTTTTAAATATTAAGGCTCCGAATCTCAGCAGTTCCTGTTCCCTAGTATAATCAAAATTATATTTTATATCGAAACTGTGATCAATATTTTATAATAATTCTTTAAGATAATATCTAGTTAGAAAATAAAAAAAGTGGAAATTGGCCTCTTTACATATTCTAAATTAAATTTAAACACCATTTAGCTATTATCAGGAGACTATATTAAAATATGTAAAAAAAGCTTCTAAGCAATATTAGGGCTCGAATGTGCCTTGAAAGCGAATTCAGTTTAGATCTTTAAATGGGTTATGACAATTTAATCTATATTCAATAAAATAGATAGATGAGGATAATTAAATGTTAAATGTATAGCAAAAGGAACCTTGGCGTTGAGTTTATGTAGATAATAACATGAATTCCAACCAATCAAATATCAAGTTTGATTTTGTCGAGTCTTAAAAAACGCCATTTTTAAGATACTTCAAAGGTTTTGGCGTAAAGGAAAAAAACATAGATAGTATAAAAATATGAAATAACAAAAATTTTTTGTTACAATAAAGAATACTAATTATATTGTAAAATACAAATGTTAACTTCGAAGTGAAAACTATCTTTTTCATAAAGCATATAAATTTTATATGTGCTGTAACTTGCAAATCCCTTGACCGACATGATTTTTTGTACTATTGCTAAGCCACAAATGCCATCTCCTAAAATTTTATTATCATCTGATCTACAAGCCACCCGAAAATTTGATCTACCAGAAGGCTAAAGACAAATCTACCGATAAAAAACTGCGAATGTATAAAATTTGACAGTTATCTTTTCGCAGAAACATTTATGACCGAGTACTTTAAAAATACAAACTATACTTTCCAGGTTTCCCCCATCCTAGGACCTTGTCATTACTGTAAAGGTGGGCATTTTTTAATACACTGTCCGAACATTCCGGACGCGTTGAGAAACCACTGCATAAAATGTTGGTTTCCCAACCACTTCGCGAAGGACTGCCTCCAACGCTACGCTGATTGGGACATTATCGGGTTTTACCAAAACTGGATACACAACCACAAAGAGGACCCTAGCAAGCTCAATTACAAATGGAACCAACAATTTGTCATGGACGGAATCGACAATTTATCACCACAGAAATCATCTTTGCAGATGTTTTTATATAATTTACAACTGGTGAACTTTGCAAGAGTAAGAAAAAAAAACATTTATTGAAAACTTAATTTGGTGCACCATTGCACATCCCGGTCACAGGTATATAAGTTTAGATACCTACATACTAACAATACTCTAACAATGTCGTCGTTCAGATTTTTGGTGAACTTTGCAAGAGTAAGAAGAAAAAAAAACATTTATTGAAAACTTAATTTGGTACACCATTGCACATCCCGATCACAGGTATATAAGCGATGACCTTTTTTTTTAGATACCTACATACGTAACAATGTCGTCATTCAGGTTTACATTAGAGTTCATTCTGGAACTTGATTTTGTGAATACGAGAGTGGATGTAATTTCTCGTTACTTGGTGAAAGAAACATTTATTGAGCGTTAAGGTATTTTAAATTTCTGTGTTAGTGTACATTGGTATAAGTTTCTTGACCATTAGGATTTTTCCAATAATTTCGTAGCAACTTCTTGGACATCTAGATTATTGTTGGTTGACGTCGTATATCAAAAGAAAGAATGCTGTTATTTGATATAACCTAACTTGTATTTTTAATATATAATATCAAGGCTTCTAATCGATTTAAAAACTTCGAAAAGAAAGTTCAAGGTATTATATTATATGCACGAAGGGGTCGCTTAAAAAAGGTTCATCACGAGTCTTCCAAGCAAAAAAAGGGAAGTGGTGACAAAAGGTATTCAGTAAAATAGTACTGTACAGTAATACAGATTCGGATGGACGTACGAAAATTTTGTTAAATTTTTGATGGTACGTACGGTTAACAGATCTTCAAAAATTTTACAGTAAATATTCCTTTTTAATGGTTAGGGTTAGGAAAAATACTCTTTTTTTGTGTTATGGTTAAGTGAGGTTAAAGGAAATATAGCATCATTTCGAAAGAATTTTTTCTTTTATGAACTGTACGTACTATCATGATTTCAAATGTCCACCCTAATTTGCGTTTCCAAAAGGGTCTATTTTGATAAATTTTCAAAAAAAAAATTTTTTTTATTTGATTTTTGAATAGACATATATTTAATAAAAAAGTTTGTTATAAATACAGATATTGAAGTTAAGCTTACAAATAGTGTAGTTTAAAATATATTTATGAGTTAATTAACCAATCTATCTAAATAAATGTTTGTATATTGTTTTCTTTTTTTCTTTCCTATATTATTATTCGTTAAATATAAATAACAAGGAATCAGGAGGTTGGATGACCATGTGACTGCACCCTCGGTTGTTTGCTACGCAGAACTCGCTCTACTTGAAAGACTTCATAATTTGAGATTGTAAATGAATTTGAATTTACTAATTTAGGGTAGGATTTTATTTTAAATTTCCAAGTACTACTGTTGCTTGGAACGTGTAAATCAGGACCTTCTCCGAAACTTGGACCATGACTATCGTCGCAACCAATCGCACAATCACTATTATCATGGTTAACGCGTGAAACCGATGCTTTATTGAGGTCATTATGATCTAATGTAAATATGAAACTACTCGTTGTTTCTTTCCATACATTATCACCATTCCAATCAAGTGGGTTGTAACCTCCAACAAGAAGACTAGAATTTTGAATTCTCGCAACAACAATTGTTGCCCCTTTGTTATTACATTTTTGATGAAATGTTTTTGATGAGGCACCATCTACACTGCATCTAAAAAGAAGATTAAAATTGTATCGAAATCCCTTTGAAGTCTTATCATCTGAAGATTTTTTATCGATCCATTTTGTTAATAATAATGCAATTTCTTTGTTGATTAATACTGAGTCGATTTTAAAGTTACCCCATCTGATCAAAAATGGTTGGTGTAATGGTTTAATATCTGAATCTAAATAACAATGTAATATATCTTTAATTAAATCGTTGGGAAGTATTTCCTTATAATCCCATACTTCAGGAATAAAATCCTTACGATCCATTTGATAAAATCTAATAAATTTAATTAATTCATGTAATGTCTCTTTTAGTATTTTAATAGCTTCATTATTAGTATCTTCACATGTCATTTTACTTTCAAGAGTTGTATGTTGAGCAATTCCCCATTGAATTAATTTTTTCCAAATAGCACCTTCTTTCATATCGAGGTTATCACTATTAAGAATTAATTTTAGTGCATCTTCCTCTAATGAAGGAAACTCCTCTGAATCAAATATTAAGGAAGGATTTTTGCAAATGGTCTCCAAATAAGCCTCTTTAAGTTCATTAAATCGATCGTTATGAACAATAAAGTGAAGCATTTTAACAGGACTTTGTTGTAAGAATATATGACTATTTTTGCTTAAGAAGTTTTGAACGGAGTTAGTAAGTGGTTGAAGTAAAAGTTCATCTGTAGCAACTAGAAGCTCCAAGAGTGTTCCATCTTTTTGACTTTTTAAATCCACTTTTCCACAATATAAAAACCTATTTAAACATAAACATATATAGAATTAGAATTTAAATGGTTTTTATTAAAATTTTAATACATTGCTTACCTAAGGATAATTTTAAAAGTTATTGCACTTATATTAGGTTTTGGTAAAGTCAAATAACCATCTTTTTTTTCAACCCATTTATCAGATAATGCACTACGAAAATATGATGATCTAACACAAAGAATTGCAGAATGGGCATGAATTTGTTCAACATTTGGTTCTTCTCCAACAATGATGATTGTATCATAATTTTTTTTGGTTTCATATAGCTTTTCAAAATCTTCAATTAGGTCTTTAGAAAATGTTTCTGCTATTAAGGTATCTTCAACTAGATCTTTAGAAAATGCTCTGGCCATTATGGAGTGTGTTGTCTATAGATAGAGTATATTATAATAACGATAATGAATTAAAACAATTATAAAAAGACGGGATTTTTTAATGTTTTTCCGAATCTTTCTAAATTTAGTTAATTTGTATTGCCCAAAAATATTACATAATCAGGACGATGATTTTTGTATAAAAATAAAAAATTTTAATATTTAGTTTAAGCTTTGTAATGATTCATCGCTTAAATTTTGATTAGTACTGTATCTAAAATGATATTATATTTTGAAAAGCTTCTTTTTACCGCACAAGGAGAAGCCGGTAAAAAAATCAGTTATATTTGATTATCGATAAATTCATTAACATAGGATATTAGTTTTGGTAAAATTTTGGGTATAGGTCTCTCATTAACCCTTCATTCGGCATCAAAAGAACTGTTTTTCATTGTATCCAATTTATATACTTATTTAATAAAGATGGAGAATCTACGTACGTATTTCGAAATTTATTTAGATTTACGCAATTTTTTATTGTCAACCTATTAAATTTATTAATTTGCACGTTGCTAATTATAACTTGCAAAGATTACTTCCGATCAACTTATTAACAGGATAAAAAATTTTAGGTTCACCATACAAATCCGTTGACACATTTCCATTCGTATCAATTAGTACTTTCTCTGTACAATTTACAACATTAATCAATTCCTCCCCAACGGCCCACCATCCACTTCCCTGAACAGTAATACTTTTTCTTAATACATACTTACCGCTATCGCTATTAATTACCTCACCTGATCCATAATTCATCGTGATAACCAATAGTTTATCTTTAACGAATGCATAAATATTTGTATCAACCCATGCTTCGATTGCAAGAGAGTTATAATAAGCAGGGGGAAGGTATCTCCGAAGAAGATTTAGAGTTGAAATGAACTTAAACATAGGTGTATCAGTCACATAATTCGAAGACCAGAGTGCTTCACGATTAAAAGGATCCAAACCAGTTGGGAAACCAGTGAAATGTTGTTCAGTACCTTGATAAATGATTGGAATTCCTTTTTAAAAATTATATAAATTAAATAAATTAATTGATTAAATAAATAAAATAAAGAATTAATAAGATAATTAATTAATTGATAATGGAAATAATTATCAATACCATCATATAAAAGAACAAAAGACAAAGCATTACGCGTCAAAGTATGGTCTGGTGTCCGATGCATATATCTCTGTATTTAAAACAATAAAGATGCAACAATAAAGTATACACATAAATGTATCAATGTATAACGATAGCTAACAAAGATTAAATGCATACTGTACCTCTGTATCATGATTATCCACAAAATTCCCTAATGCTAACGTGTCTACAAAATACTGTCTATTCTCATTAATTCTATCTCTTAATTCATACATATTTGTAAATGGACTTGAATACAATTCTGAAATCTTTTGATACAAAGGATAATTAAGCGTGGCATCCACATGACCACCTTGTTGATATCTTGCAACATATTCTACATTAAAATCATAAATTTCACCTATAGAAAACACTCCCGCATATTTTATAAATTCATTCCAGAAATCGCTGCGGACATGTTTTACAGTGTCAATGCGGATACCATCAAATTTATAAGTGGAGACTAGTTCATGAATCCAAGTGTTGAGCTTTCCAATTGTTTCTGGATTTTCTGGATTAAAAAATTGTGAATATAGCTTAAATTGTTATTTACAACAGCAACAATAAATAATGACATACCAGTTGTTTAAGTCTTATTGTATAAAAAAAAAAAAAAGGAATATATTTATGATCAATTCCGATTTATAAATGTTCAAACAAAAGGACCTTTAAGCAATTTTTTTTTAAAAATGAAAATTTAACCTCATAAAAAGCGTATTAGGCTGACATCTTCATTTTTAAAAAATGATTTTCTCATATCCAAACTATGTGTTTAAGTATGTACTGTACAGTACATATGTACGTACCAGGTAATGGAAGATCATGACCTCCAATACTGCAGTATTCTATATTTTGCCGATCCTAAATAATAAGTTTGTTGAAACATTAATCTTAATGCTATTAAGTCAACGCTGAGAATTATAGATTTTCCTGAAGGAATTTAAACTTTTACTAACATCACAGTAACAGGCATCACAATACTTATGATAATCATTTATGGCGTCAATACGATTATAGATTTTGACATAGTCCGCTGTTCCAGGTTCTTTTCCTTGTTGTGGACCCATGTGATTTCTATAATATTTTAGAGCGTACAAAATCAAAAAAAAAAAAAAAAGAAAACAAAACGCTTATAAATATTGATTCTTGATTTATGAAATTAATTTCACATAATTACTTACGCAACTACATCAATCATAACCCATATTCCCTTTTGATGAGCAGTATCAACGAGGTTCTTAAGTTCTTCAGTAGTACCAAAGTGAGGATTGATTGAAAATTTGTCTTGAGCCCAATCTAATTAAAAAGCAATTAAAATAGTGTATATGATACAAAAACGAATGAGCGAATGCGAACTCACATCCATGCCATCCAACACCATATATCGTTTCATTTTCAACCTGTTTATCCACGGGACTGATCCAAATTGCATCAAATCCCTATTTTAACGAGATTATTATATAATCAAATTTAATATAGATAACATCACCTAAATGTCGCATGATACAATCATTGGTGTTACGCGTTATATAATAATGCGATATTTGAAAGATATTCTTTTATGCTAAATTTGATCCATGGGAGCGTAGCAGAAGATTTACAGTATGAATAATTACTAGATTTTTGATGTAATCGAGCTTCGATATGATTCCTCTAAAGGTGCCACCACCTCAATTTAAAATTAATATTAGACAGCTACAGAAACGTTTAAGTATAATGCAAATCAATTAGATCAATTTATATTCATACTTACAATAATGCCTAACTTCATTTTCTTTATTAGTAGCACATAATGCTGGATTTTCTTGACCTGGTGTTTGAGCAAATCTGTCAGTTAGCAATTGGTATATTGTACGATTTTTCCATTCATTAACTGTTGTCGTGGATGGTTTTTCTATCGGATTTAAATGATCTTTAGTGGACAATGATAAGATAAAGATGATATAAATGATATAAATGAATACATAAATTAACATTATGTATAATTATGAAAATATTTTGTTTAATTACTGATGTTTAAAAACGTATGTACTTATGGTTAATACCGGTACTACAATAAAATGAGCACAATTGTCAGAATTATGGAAAGTCTTCATAAACATATAAAAAACTTATATAGCTAGCAACTAATTATAGAAACTATATCTCCATTTATCCGTATCATTTTTTATGCTATATTTCTGTATTTGTATAGATTTACTAACTTTTCTACAGTTCCTATTGGTCTCAAGCACATTTAATCGGAGATATAACCGATATAACTAGCTTAAATTTTAATACTGCCAAATAAAGTTATTATAGAAATATAACAATAATAAAGTACAGTCAACTTTCCTTATACCGAACCTTTCTATAACGAACTATGGATATAATGAACTAAAAATTTTTGAATTCCACAATAGTTTGGTATTAAAAAAGTTATGGTTTCCAGTAATTTTATATAACGAACTTGTTTTAATAGCCAGAACCAACATTTCGTTATAGAATGAGTTGACTTTACTATTTTGAATAGGGAAATTATAGGCATCTCCCAAGAGAAAAATTTTTTAAGTTCATTTAGGTTAGGGTGAGGGTCTTTGTTAGAGGAAACTAACTTCAAAACTATGACTCGTTTCTTGAGAAAAAAAAAAAAAGTAAGCGCGTTAAACAATAGAGAGAGAGAAAAAAAACAAAGACAGTGAAACATGACCCGCGACAAAATACAAAGCTTGATATAGCGAAATAAATAATGAATTTCTACATAGCAAATACTTTGATAACAAATATGTTTGAACTTTTTTATATATCGATCTATATCGATCTATATCGAACACATTTGTGGAACAAAAAAAAATGTTGCTAAATATAAACTTCGATCTTAGTAAAAATTTATATTGTTAAACCTCCCAAACCGATATGCATGGTAGACAGATTTTGTATCAATATTGAGAAATTATCAGATTTGAAAACATTATCTGTTATAAACTGTTATATATATTTATATAATTAAACAGACTTGGAAGATACAGGTTATCGATTTTAATAGGATCGGTTTGGAGAAGTTCAACAGTATTATATATATTAATATATAAAATTAATGTCGGGGATGATGCTGAAATCGGATGATGAAATTTGGGGTCTCGATTTGAAACTATAAGCCTTGCTAAAATTCACATATACTCTTTAAATATCAAATCTACACCCAAACCTTACCCTAACCCTATAAGACAAAAACGAAAAAAAAAACAACTCAAAAAAATTTTAAAATTTCATATCAAAATAGATCAAAATTTCAGATTTCAGCATCATCCCCGACAATTAATATTACTTTATTATTATAGTGCAGTCAAACTCTTTTATACGTATTCCTCTTTTGTTCCTGTTTGTTTTTTTTTTGAATTTTTGAGGCAATATAAGCAAGGTGGAATATACTAATAATATATAAACATATTAAAAATAGATATTTGTTTTAGCTTATATATGAAATATAAAAGATGTACCGGTATTTATTAAAAAAGAATATAATGGAATAGGGTTACAATATATATTAAATTTTATTAATAGATTAATAATACTATATCATAGTATAATAATATTTTTTTAATATCCAAATATATATTAAACAATCTTTAATATTAAAGTTGATATAGAAATATATTTTCTAATGTATACCTTATTTTAAATAGAGTCTTTATACTTCATCAGTAATAATTTATGTTTTTATGCCATTCATGGTATGTATTAATAACATTATTCTTTGCATTAATCTTATTATTATGAATATCACTTGCTTTCCTAATAAACCACAAGAAGGCAGTACATCCTTCCGTTCGAGGACGACCAAAAGCTCAAAAAAAATTCAAAATTCAACGCTTGATGATTTTTACCTTCTACCTACACAAAAATCAACACAAGTTTGTACTCTTGATGAAATTTCATTTGAATTAAGAGATTCTATATCGTATGGAGAGTTGTAAACACCAATCTATGTATTCGCATTGAATAAATGAAAAAATTTTTGTTAATTTGTTGTTGACAACTGTTTTGTTATAAATTTACACAATTTATTATAATAAAGTGATCTGAAAGTACACATAACCCTATATTAGTATTTGCGGCCTACTAATCTAGCGTTTCTGATAATACTAGCACGACCAAGACTATCATGTTAAATCATTGTAATGAAATTAATTTATATATTTATGTATAATGTAAGATTTCTCTATATACCCGTGCGACCCCCACCAGTGTTAAAGATTTGATGTTCACAGTGTTCCCAGGAACATTTAAAAAAATTTAGGAACACTAAATTTAGAATTTATGTTCCCTATTAGGAACAAAGTGGGAACATAAAAGTTATAATTTGTGCTCCCTATAGAGATAGTTTTTTTACATGAGAGAGAGAGAGAGAAAGAGAGAGAAAGAGAGAGAGAGAGGAGTGAGAGAGATTTAGTTATAGGAACATTAAAAATTTTTTGGGAACATAAATTTAATATTTTATGTTCCCAAAGACAAAAAAAAATTTCAAATCTTTTTCACTGCCCCACCCCTAAAAAATTACATAATAAATGTCAGTGCCCTAAGTTGTACTATAGGATTTGTAGATGCATATATGTAAACATACTTATAACTATAAAATAAGTATAATACATATTGTATTAACTAGGCTTCTGCATGGGCCGGGTAGAGCCAGGTACTAGTGATCAGGGACACGGAAAAATTTGGATTCAAATTTACCCATGTAAATCCAAATATTCGAGCATTTTCTATGTAAATCCAAATATTTAAACATATCCCATGTAAATCCAAATGTTTCAGGGATTTGGCATAATCACATGATTTTAAGCCACATTGGCATAAAATTTTTAAAAATCAGTGATGCGAAAAAAGTAATTTAGGATCTTTGCAAGAAACCGAAGTGGCTTTGAGACCTGGTAGTTTAGTTTAAAGGAGGGGTAAACATTAGTTACGCTCTTTGAAAGAGTACTAGGTTTAGACCAAGTTGGTTCTGGAGAAAAGAACTATTAGTGAAGCTTAGATTGTTACATTTGGTCCTGAAAGAGAAAATACATTCGTTTGAAAAAAAAGAAAAAAAAGAATAAAATTAAAGAAAAAAAAATAAAGATCGAATCCATTTGAAGAAGATAAAGCATTAGAAAGGTTCGGATTGCTCTAAAGGAAAAAATTTATTCGGCTGATTTTCCAAAAGAAAGAAATATTGGATCAGTTCTGAAGAAGGAAAAGATTGGTTGGTTCTGAAGGTGAAAAAAATTGGATCGGTTTAAAAGTGGAAAATTGAGTCGATTTTGAAGAAAGAAATACATAGTAGTTCGCTCTAAAGGAGAAAAAAACTTGGAAGCAATTTTTTGAAAAAACATTAAACCCAGTCTGAAGAACAATACGTATTAACGCAAATAATAGGAAGATCAAAACATGTTACACCTCATTTGCGAGCACAAGAATTTTCTGAAGATCTTTTTGTAGATAACAATAACCTTTTTTGTCAGTTTTGCAATGTAAACATTGGATGGAAAAACAAGGCTACTGTTACTACGCACATAAACTCAAAAGCTCATAAAGATGCTCGTCGCTCATATATTATTGCTAATCGTAATGATCGCCAGCAATCTCTTCTTACAACATTGGAGGCTGCTGATGAAAAAAAACAAATAATTAATGATTTAGTCAAAGCCTGGGTGGAAGCGGACATTCCTATTGAAAAAATAAACAAGCTCCGGGGGTTTTTTAAAAAGTACTGTAAAGAAGGAGGCTCTATTCCTGTAGCTGATAGTATTCGGAAGTATCATTTAAATAGTGTATTTGAGCAACACTATGAACAACTTCAGGAAGTGTTTTGTAGAAAACCTGTTTCTATTATAATCGATGAGACTCAGACAAGAAGGCCCATAGTGTAATGAATATTCTTTATAATTACTGAGACAAAACAAAGTTAATTTCGGTTAGCTTTATGTCACAAGTAAATAATGTTACTGTAGGCCAATTGGTCCTTCAAACTTTAGTTGAATGGGAGATACCTTTTAACTGTCCATATCTTATTGTATCTGATTCGGCCTCTTATCTAAAAAAGTCTGTTAGAGAAGTTTTGTAGCCAGTAATGCCACAGATTCGACATAATACATGTGGCGCACATATTATTCAATTAATAAGGTTAATAATTTATATTTATTTGTAATTAATATTTAATTACATTTTGCTAATTATAATTTTAATTTATTTAGCGAAGCATGGACAAAAAACTACCATTTCGATGTTGTGCGCAAATTAATTAATAACATTAAAAAAACTATGATTTATGCTAAAGCAAGGAGATCCAGATATATGAATTATCTTAAACGACATGGAATTGAGAATGATGCAGACGATAGTTTAAATTCTCAAGATTCTCAAAAATTGACTTTACGTTTCATGCCTTTACCGAATATGACAAAGTGGAACTCGTGGTTCAAGATGGTGATTTACGTTTATAACTATTTGGATTAAATTAGAGAGTTTTATTTAGAAGAGCACGAATCAGAATCTAATGAAACAATTAAAGATATCGTGTCAGTTTTTAATGACAGAAATGAAAATGGATTAATGGAAATATACTTAGCTTTTATTCGTTATTATTCCCGACAGTTTATGTTAGATACTGATTTTTTCAAAAGGAACGTGTGCCTATTTTTCTTTTAATTGAATCACGAATTCAGCAACTCGAAGCTTTTCTTATGGATGGAATGACTGCAACACATTTTGGTAACAAAATCGATGAGATTCTCTTAAAATATAATGCCGAACTTGCTACTTTTATTCCGATTTTTCAATCTGCATTTACTTCAGCATTTAACAAATTTTCTGTTCATTTTTCTAATCATCCTTGTCGTTCGCTTTTTAAGGCAGTTCAGATTTTTGATCCACGTTATTTGAAAATGTCTTTGGAAAACCGTGATATTCAAAAATATTGTTCTGATATTCCGCAACTATTAAATCCTTCTATTGTACTTCTTCAAGAATGGGCATTGTATTGTAACTTAGATTTAATTGAAGTAGATTATTCAAATCATAAAATTTTTTGGGAAAAAATGTCAATTACTTTACCTCTTTTAAGTGAAATCGCATTTGATTATATATGGTTGCCTATTTCTTCTAATGCAGTAGAACATAGCTTTTCAGTTTACAATAATCCTCTTAGTGACAAAAGACAAAATTTAAGTCCTGAATCACTTAAGAAATTAAATATGATGTATTTCAATAATTTGGATTAGTTTTTTGAAATAACAAATATAATAAATTGATCTTTATTATCAATAAATTTATTATCCAAATTTATCCAAATTTTTGCGAATTTCAATCCAAATTTTTGTGAATAATAAAAATAATTTTTCCGTGTCTCTGCCCTAGGGCTCAGTTTTCAATGCCCGTGCCCGGCCCATTAGGCTACAGATACCCTTTGGACTGCCCACGGGTCTCAATTATCATTGCCCAAAAATGTAACTGTAGATTTTCTATTTGTACTAAAAGAATATAAAGAGAATCGCATATCTACACTTACTAAATTACATCAGATTATTATAAAGATCTAAATAGAATTCTTAAAATTTTACTAATTAGGAGTTTCAAAATTAAAACCATGAATCTTATTTTATTTTTCCGATTTATTTAAAAAATCCTACTTATTTCGAAATACATAACTTATTTGGTAATTTTGAAACCCCTATTGCCTTAAAATTAAAATCACTATCGAAATCAAAATCAATAGTTGTAGTAGAGTGTTCTTATAAATGATTTTATTGTTCATTAAGACATAAAAATCTTCGGATTTTGCTAGTTTGTTTTTTTAAAGAATTATCTATGTTAACAGGGTTATTCATATTAACAGTCTTATTGTGACTATCTGTAGGGTCACTTATATTGGCAGAAGCAAGATTGTTCATCTTGATGTTGATAGATATTAACATTAGTAAATTTTTACTTTCAGTAAACTTAACTCTAATATACCATTAGTTTTTTGGTAACTTCACTGA
Source organism: Gigaspora rosea (assembly GCA_003550325.1). Taxonomy (NCBI): domain Eukaryota; kingdom Fungi; phylum Glomeromycota; class Glomeromycetes; order Diversisporales; family Gigasporaceae; genus Gigaspora; species Gigaspora rosea. The sequence goes on along the minus strand of QKWP01000915.1, from coordinate 174,684 downwards.
TATACTTACTAGGTTGGCACTTTATGCGTTAATACTGTACTTAAATATTTTAGTGTGTTGGTACTTTAGTGCAGTGGTACTTTGGTATTTTAAAGCTTGGTACTTAGTTCGTTGGTACTTTAGTGTGTTGGTATCTCAAAAGTTGAGTGTTGACGATTCAGTGTGTTGGACGACAGCAATTTAGTACGTTACGCCTTGGTTATCATTATTAGTAATTATTGGGTTAAATTTTTTAAAACCAAAGAAATTTGTATATATATATATTCGCCATACGCCAGATTATGATTGGTTGTTAAGCACGTGAATGTTTTAACGGGTACCTGTGAGCCAAAAGGGCAGGATAGTGATATTACCCTAGCCCTACCCATCTGTGTAACGGCTTAGTACCTGGAGCCCTTACCCTTACCCGGGGGCTCAAAAATAAATACCCTGGCCCAGCCTTTGTAGTACTACCCATGGGTGCCCGTGGGTAGCCCAGGCCCATGCGGAAGCCTAGTATTAACTAATAACAATTGTAATGATATAATAAAAAGAGTACTTTACTATTTATCATTATATATATAATAGGACCCCAGACATCTAGTATAGAGGTCATATTTTAAGTTTTCAGCAAAAACCCCTGAAATTTGAGAAGTAAAAAAAAACAGTTTTTGGCAATTATCTTGGCATCTAGTGGTCCAATTTGAATGAACTTTTTTTAAAATGAAGCTCTCAGTAAGGCGCATTTAACAAAAAAGTTTATTCAATTCTAATTACTGGATTAAAAGTTATTTTAAAAAATGTAGATTTATAGTTTTTTGCAAATTGGGCCAAAATTGGCAAAATCCAAATATGACCTATATGAGAGATATCCGGCATCCACTTATTTGCGCAGGTAATACAAGCTCCTGAAGAGAAAATAGCCATCAGAGAGTGCAAATTTTGACTATTCCAGATCAGCCCAATGAAGAATTCGAACACGCGTAAAAAAAGAAAAAAGCGAAAATACGCAAAAACTAATGTTTAAATCGATTTTGATGCACTAATTAAAAATGACAGGAATGAAATTTTACTTATAAAAATTTTGGGGTACATCTAGGAGTATCAAAAAGTAAGTGCAGGATATCAAAAACGTAAGTTTTGCATCTTTGGCTATCAATCTATTTTTATAACATGAACGTTAAAAAATTGGGTTGCATATAATTTAAAATATCTCGATAAAATATTATATCAACGTAAGGTAAAAAGCGAAATAAATATAGATATAAACCGGCACTTTAATTTGAATCAAAAATCTTGAAATTGATAAAAAAGTGTCAGAGATGGATTTTCCTAGTCCATACCCATATTTCGAATCTCAGGTTGGGTCCCGTGACACGGGATCAGCTACGTAACAAGTCTAGCGTTAGAAAATTAAAATTGACCAACTTTGGATTTGTATTACAACACTGCATACTAATCTATCATCTACCAATCACTACCAACCAAGTTTTTTTGTTATAAAAATTCAACCGCGTCGAATGTCTTTACATTTTTACATATTTCGCATATACCTAGAATAAAAAAATGAAAATTAGAGCAAGATTAATTTATGCTTTAGTAATAAGCGTTGTTGTAGTAACATTTACCCAAAGTCAAGTATTAGAAATTGATGAAGGTAATGAAAATATGTATGCAAGTCACTCTCGTTATAGTGAACCTTCGATATAGTGAAGATTGGAGAATTTTTTTAGAACAGAATCATTATTATTAAATCTTCGCTCTATATAATGAAGTTAAATAGTAACTCTCGATATAAGCTATAGTGAATATTTTTATAACAAAATATCTTATATTATAGTGAAGATTTTATTATATAATATTTTATTCCTAATCAAATTAACAGATTTTTTATTATATTGCTATATAAAATATACTTCATTGTTGTCTTTATTATATTGAAAGGCTCTCGATATAGTGAATCTCTCAATATAGTGAAGAAATTTTTATAGCCCGAGGACTTCACTATAAAGAGAGTGATTTTTATATTGAGTTTGTTTTATTATTTGAATTGTAAACGAAAAAAAAAACTTTTAAAAAAATATACAATTTTTTTATTTGCAGAGTTTGAAACAGGTAAAAAGATTAATAAAAATTTTATAATTCTACTTTGAAATCTTACAGTCTTGAATACTAATTTGTTTTATTTAATAGTAACTTGTGGTTCAGCAGTGAAATTAACTCACAGTCCTTCAGGTTATAAATTACATTCGCATTCTATATCTTACGGTAAGCCTAAATTTAACTGTTATTTGAACTATTATTGTTGTAAACATATCTTAAAGAAGGTTATTTATACTTTAGGAACTGGTTCTGGTCAACAAAGCGTTACGGGTCTACCTAATTCTGATGATCCGGATTCTCTTTGGATAGTAAAAGGCACTATTGGTAATAACTGTTTACGAGGGTAAGTAAGTTAAAACGTTTACCGGAAATAGGTTCCTTTTTTTTGGGTTAATGTGGTTAATACAAATATTAATTCTGATTTTAGTGAAAAGATTAAATGCGGAGATTCTATCAGATTACAACATGCAGGAACTGAAAAATTTTTGCATAGTCATTATCATCGATCACCTCTTTCAAATCAACAAGAAGTTAGTGCTTTTGATGGATTGGATTCAGGTATTTGATTATTTTATAAAATATTACCTTTTAATTCTCAAATGTCAAACTCATATATTATATCCATGACTCTTTCTCAATCAGGAGATAACTGGAAATCAGTGTGCATAAACACATCATCATCATATTGGTTTCGTGAACAGAAAATTAGATTAATACATGTAGAAACTTCTTCTTACTTATCAGCGAATTTAGAAATGGTTTATAATAATCCTATTCATGGACAAATTGAAGTTGCCGCTTCTAGTTCAAATGACAAGAATACTGAATGGATCGCTCAAGAAGGAATTTATTTTGCAGAAAGAACAAGTTCTTGAACTTTTAATTTATCTTAATTATATTACTGTATTAATGAAATAATATGTTGTGTGAATCTTAATTCTTGGATTTCACAAAACTCATAGATATTATTTTTAATTTTTTTTTTTTATTAAATACAAAAATTACGTCTGTGACGCGTAAAGAATTTTGATCAAAATATTTTTCTAGTGGTTTGAACTGAATATCAAAACATACATACGGTTTAACCGAATTGATTACAGCTGATTCGACAAAACTTGATAAAGTAACTTACGTGAACTTTTTCCAAATCTTGTACATGATTGTTCAAATTTTATTTCTTATATGAAAAATTGGATAATTTAGTATAAATGCTGCTTTCTTAATAGTAAACTACGCGATTTTATATAACTAATAAGTAGATTCGTTCATCTAGCTATATGAATGTGTACCTAACTCTACGAAATAAAAGAAGTTTATTCGAATTAAATCATTTACGAAATAAAAAAAAAATTTATTCGAATTGATCATCGAGTGGCTAATAAATCTAAAATTTATTTATAAAATCTCGAATGCCATTTTTCCATTAAATATTCAGTGTTATTTGTTCTGAATCTCGGTATATAAAAGCTACGTTATAAAGAGAGGAGACCGTAATTGGTGTTCGTCTAGAATGACTGTTTACGTAGCTTAATTTAAATTTATTTGTTCACAATTTTCGTTAGCTGTTAGTAACATCACAATACGAACTCAAATCGTTGAAACCATACGAATCTCAAAAAAGGTTATTCTGATCATTACATGTATTGTAAAAAAATTTAGCGAGCGAAAAAAAAAAAAAATAAATAAATAAATAAAAGTCTAACTAATATCATGATAATATCAATAATCTCATGCTTTGATAGTAAATTAATAACTTCATCGGAATTTTACTGTATTTTTATTTTTATTATTTATTTATTTTATATATATTTTTTTTTACATGTATCAGGATTAGCAACTTTTGCATCTCTTTAGAATTACCGTAGTGCACTGACCAAAGTACCTCCCCTTTTTCAATATCCCCCATTGCAAAGTACCCGATGCAAAACACAAGACCTCTATTAATTAAACATAGGATTTTTTAAATTTTAGACTGCTCATTGTAAGTACAGAATATGCATAAATTTAAAATTTTTTTTTTCTTGCGACACTGCTGTATAATACACCCGGGTACTTTGGTCAGTGCACTACGGTAGTTGCAACCTTTGCGACCTCCTTTAGCACAAGATTGAAGGTTTATGTAATTATTGTTATTAATAGAATAAATATCAAAATTAAAATTATCTTTATAATGTAGATTACTTATTATTTAAAGTTTAATTAATTCATTTTATTTTGTAAAATATATATTATATTATAATATTACTTATACATTAGGGATGTTATCCTGCTCCAACCGGTTAGCTTGTGCTTAAAACCGGTTGGAACTCTGTTCGGAGCACATTTAAATAAAAACCGATTTTTTGAACTCAGTTTTATAAATGCATTAATAATTATGCTTGCATAAGCAGTTTAATAAAACCTGCTATCGCTATACCTGCTTTTTGTTTTTCTTTTGGCGCTATTACTTTTTTTTTTCTTTTGGCGATCATATCGCTATTATAATACTTTCTTTTTTCTTTTGGCGATCATATCGCTATTACTTTTTATTAAAGCAAAATACATTTAAAATATATAAATTTTTGCATTATAATGTTAATTCATCTATTCGCTGTTATTTTTTTTATCCAATTTATTAATCTTCATTACAGTCAATAATAACCCGCTTCATACCAGATCTTTAAGCAGAGACTTGCGGAGGCATTTTCTTCAGACAACCTGTTATGTATTGGGTTTATTGTATTTTTGCTTTCGAAAACATTTCTTTGCTCGGTACGCTTTATTGCAAAGGTTGCAATGTCGTTTATCACCGGCTTCAGTAAGTTCATTCCAGAAAGGGCCCTTTTTTTACTCGCTTTGGAGGATGGTTTGTTACTATAAGTGTTCCAGGTTCAAGTGCATTTTGAGATATTGAACCTGAAGAGGTAGGTTCAATTGAATCGATATGTTCTTCAAATGTATTTATTGTCTTTGTCCATCGAATAGTGAAATTCAAGTAAAAAAATATGTAAAAAAAAGAAATCGCATATTTATATTATTAATTAAAAAAAAAAAATTAAAATGATTAATTGTCGTCACATTAAATTAACTTTCAATTAAAAAAAAAAGTCAAAGAAAATTGATTTTTGTTCGTTATAAGATAGTAATTTTTTATTCGCCATATCATGCCAAATTTAATTAAAAAAAGTCAAAGAAAATTGATTTTTGTTCGTTATAAGATAGTAATTTTTTATTCGTCATTTCACACCAAATTAAATTAAAAAAAAAAAGGTCAAAGAAAAATTGATTTTTGTTCGTTATAAAATAGAATTTTTTATTCGTCATATCAACGCCACATTAAATTAAAAAAAAAAAAAGTCAAAGAAAATTGATTTTGTTCGTCATAAGAAGTAATTTTTTATTCGTCATATCACGCCATATTAAATTAAAAAAAAGAAAACTGAATTTTTTCGTCATGAGATAGTAATTATTAACTATCGTTCAATACGTTTCGCCGATCACTAAAATTTTTCAGGTATCATATAAATGGCACATCACTAGTCATAACGATAGTCTAAATTAATATTGCTCAACCGATCTATCAAACTAGTTTGGAGCATGATTTAATATTAAAAATCATGTGACCGCAAAAACTCGAGTTCCATTGGGTTCGGTTCCAAGCAGGGCCGAACTGAGTTTCGGCAAGCAGGATAACATCCCTATTATACATTAGATTGCTATATTACATAATTTATATTATTATATATTATATTATGATATTATGACATTGATTTCACGTGTTAATCTCGGCTTTCGGGCGTAGTTATAAGTCAACTTCTTTTTTAGTTATGAAAATTGACCTCATTTTTGTTAAAAGTCGTACGCGATCCATTTTTTGTACTTTAATTCGAATGTCATCATCTATCTCGTCCATCTTTAAGTTTTTTGCCCTTAAAAAAATATATATAATAAAATATTTATTAATAACAAATATTTTTTTTCAATGAGTCATTTAAAAATAGCTTTACCTTTCACAAAATTTTCAGTAGGTTTGCGTCGGAACAGCAATGAAGACTTGACATTGTTTCATATTAGATTTTGTTTTCTTTTTTTCCTAATACCGTTAAACGTTCACTCGATAAGACTAAAAAAAAAAAAAGAGTGGTTAGTATTTAAGGTACTAAGCCAAACCAGTAAGATCAATTAACTGATGACCTAAAATCACTAGTATACTAAGGTTTGCCCAACACCTTAGTATACTTTGCATCCCAAAGCTTTCTAATGTCTTGTAAAGTACGGAGTATAAAAATGCAAAGTATAAAATTTAGAGAATAAAAATAAAGAATATAAATATCTAAAGTATAAAAAATATGTGAATATAAAAATACAGCGTATAAAAATGAGTGTAAAAAGATACATAATATAGAAAATAGGATAAAAAAAATACGATATAGAAAAAAAAAATATATATAAGATACAAATTATAGAAAGTATAGGGTATATAATATAAAGTACGGGGTACTAAAAATACAAATATCCGAGCAGTAAAAAGCCTTGAGATATAACGTAGGGGCTGTGATCTTATGCACGAGAAATACAGACGCAGTGTAAGACTCGCCCAACCAACACTCCTTCAAAATTTCTTCGAGGAAGGAACGTAACCACCCCTTATCCAGGATAGTAGACCTCAAATCCGCCGAAGAAAATGTTGTTGCTTCCAAGTCGCTAGCACTGGAAACGGCACATTAATCGATACTTACTTATTAAATTTTATTTTCTTATAGCTTCTCCGTGTCGTACGTATTTTATTTAAAGTTACCCTTTTTTCCTTTTTTTTCAAATAATAAAAAACAAGTAATTGGAGATAAGCAAATATTGTATAAACGTAAAAAAAAAAAAAACAGGTAATCAAGGTAAGCAAATATGTATAGCGTACGTTTCATTTATTGGAGTTAGAATATTTCCTTTTCTAACTTTTCAAGTCGTCCCAATTACTGAATTACTGAATTATACTTAATTTCTTCACTAAGATCACTAAGATCAACATTTTTCTGATGTTATTAATACAGTAGCCAAAAAAAAAACAAAACATCAACATCAAAACAATCCTATTTTACACACGTGCTTATTTGTTTTCTGATTGCAGGATTGATTTCCAGTGGTGGATTTATCATTTCCGACCTCACAAGAAGTTAGAATTTGTTTTCTTAATATTCCATATTTCAAGCGTTAAAATTGAGTAATAATTATCGTATTGTTCCACGGGTCTTATGTAACAGCCCGTGTTTTTTTCGTTTACGGGATTGTACGTCAGATGCCGTGAAATAATAATTGGTGTATGAATAACCCGTGGCCTTCGGCCTAGAGCTATGACCCGGGTCGGTATTTTCTGATCCGGGTCTACACATTTGCTTGGCATCAGGGACGATAAAATTTTGTGTAATTCCGCACAAAATTTCACGTATGCACAATAAAACACATGATAGGTATTTATTGCGGATTAGAAATTAATAATATTAATGAAAATGAATTGGTTTACCCGTATCAAGCTGTGCTGTTGATCCTTATATAGTGCCATTTTAGATAATAAAGAATTACAAATAATTATCTATGTATTTCAACCGAGGTTGAGCAATCTTATATAGAACTTTTTGTTTATATTTTGTATAATAGTTTTTTTTAAAAAAATTTTTTATACAAATAGAATTTTTTGCAGTATAAATAAAAAATATTTTACCTATCATCGCAAAATTTCACAAAATTCAAATTAACCCACAAAATCGCTTCAAATTGATTCACAACAAGCCACGAAATTTATTTTATACTGCCAAAAAATTGCATAAAATCGATTCAAATCGATCCACAAAAAATACCCGCCAAAAAAAATTTATATAAAAAATTATCGTCCCTGCTTCGCACAGATATTGATCACGTGATCTCGACATTTTTCACATCACATGAAATCGTCATTTTGTTTACCAGCACTTAGGGTTTGCAATGGGCCGGGCCAAACCCGGTAATTTGTGGGTTGGGCCGGGCTTGGGTTGGGCTTGTAAAATAATGGGCTGGGCCCGGGTTTTATAAAGAGGCCCGATAAAACCCGGCAATACTAATTAAAAATATATAGTTTCTACTAGTTACAGGCCTATTGTATTTAAATTAGATGTTAAAATTTTATTTCTTTTTGAAATATAGTTTTTTTTAATTTAGTTAGCTATTTTTATAATTCCTGAAATACCTAATAAAAATTAACCAAATAATATTCTAGTTAATTTGGCAAAGTTTGTAATTTTTAGCATAATATAATAGATTCAAGAATATACATTTTAATAAGTTATTTGGAAAATATAATTATCTTAGTGTTCCAAATCAAAAATTGATTAGTTATCAAGTTGCCAACTAATCAATGATAATTTTATTGGACAACTAATTGATTGTTGATGATTAATTAATTAAAATAGTATGATAATACTACTTGCAAATTATGGGTTGGGCGGGCCTGGGTTGGGCCAGGCTTGGGTTGGGCTTGGGTCGGGCTGGGCTAAGCTCGGGCCGGGTTTGGGCTTATATTTCAAACCCGTGATGAATTGGGCCGGGATTGGGTTTAGATAAACCCGGCCCAACCCGGCCCATTGAGAACCCTACCAGCACTAAACAAATTGGCCCAAATTATACTATCACCTAACCCTAACTAATTTAGGGACAGTGATGACCAAATCTAAATTATGTGAAATGATTATGTAATCTGAGTGATCAAATTCGAAATAAAATTTTTTTAACGATTCTTCAGGATAAATTATAATCTAAGATTGTATTATATAATGAAAAGCTACTTTAAAACACTGACCAACTTAATACGTATAATATAGAAGTGTGGAGAATATATGCATGCTTTTAAATTATAGCGAAATTTAAAATAAAAGGTTGTATTTTTTTCTTGAAATACCCGACCACTATATCAAGATCACAAACGGAAACAAAGTTTCCGCTAATACCCAAAGGTTCAGGATATTTTATTACAAATACAATAGTAGTATACAAATTATGTGCAAAATTTCTCAAAATTTTTAAATTATGTGAGATTATGTGATATTCTGTGGTGATATAACAATATTCTGTGATTTAGTCGAATTCTGTGGTATTGTTAAACACAGAAATCACTATCCCTGCTTCAAGCCTCCCCATTTCTTGCTACAGTATTATAAATATGGACTATCTATGGGCTTTTTGGATCTGTATTCATTTTCCCGACTAAGCCCAATAGTGATCATCATTATAAATCTACAAATAAAGGTAATCTATTATTACACGTTAGTATATAGTGTACTGTTAAGTATAGATATAGATTTAGATGTAATAAATTATTAATAATATATTTTTATTAAATGACTGAAAGCTGTAAAAATATTTAAAAAAAGAGATGTGTCGGCATAATTGTGTCGGCATAATTATGTCGGCATGATTATGTCGGCATAATTATGTCGGCATGATTATGTCGGCATGATTATGTCGGCATGATTATGTCGGCATGATTATGTCGGCATGATTATGTGATGCATGCATGCACGCGCGCACGCACGAAATTAGATTCAAAAGAAGAAATTAACAATTTATCATTTAAGGCTTGTAAAACAAACAAGATTCGTCGTTTGCGAAACACCATTTATTGAAAATTTTATCATGAAGCTAATGCAAGTTGGCATGGCCTGATAAGAAAGGGGAATAGGAAGCAAAGAGCTAATTTTTAATTAAATTAATTTTTTTTTTTTTTTTTTTTTGGAAATCCTTAATCTTCGTATAACATTAAAAGACCAGTCAACAAAACTTTTTATGAAAAATATTTGATGATCCATGTAGTTAATTGGAATAAAATGTCCTATTATTTCAAAATACCAAAGACAAAACTCAACATTTTTATAATAAAAAAAAATAAAGTAGATTGATAAAGATAGTTCTAAATCGGCTAAAGCGCCAAAATTGGAGCTGCGGCATATTGACTACCATCTTCATAAAATTGGGACTCGGCACCTATACCACGTTTTCGATAATAAGTTTTGCAGGGATCTTTATAATAATAATCGGAACTGGAGTCACTGGAGCTATTTGAGCTGATGCCAGTAGGCTTGGGAGTGTAAGCATTTAAAACACCATCACTGTCACAATTAAGATTAACATCTTTAAGTACGCCGGTAAACGGACCGGTACCCTCGCCAGAAAGCGCAAGCGCAAAACCTAGGTCAGAAGTAATATTCTTAAGAATTACTCCACAGTCATTGGTGATTACGACATCATAACGGTGACCTTCTCTTAAACCACTCTTGACAAGACCGGCGGCGGTAGTTTTACCACATTCATCCTGGAAGTAAGCGATGATACCAACAACTGTACTATTAAATTCAGAAACGGCAAAAGTGCAAGGACATGTTTTTTCTTCTTTTCTTTCATCCAAAACAGAACGTTTGCTCGTACATTTGTTTGTCCGTACTACCGAGACAAAGGCAATGAAAATAAGAAAGAATAAAATGGACAAAGATTTAAATTGTTTTACCATATTAAGATGGATGTAAAAAGACTATTTACAATATAAAAGAATAATAATAAATAACAAATTATCTAATAAAAAATAGATTGATAATGAAAAAGAATTTTGTTTGAAGAGGATAACGATACTTTTTATATTCCTTATTTTTTTTTCTTGTTTTTAAATCTTAATATTTAAAGAGATCATTACAATAAGTTAATTATAATAATATGTATATATTTTAACTTATATTGATGATATATTTCTAACAGCAATTTGTAAGGCTAGTTTTTTTTCAAAATAGTACATAAACAGCCAATACGATAGAAGGAATTTCTATTGTAAAAAAATTTTATTATTATTTTTTTTTTTTGTATAATATAAAATAAAAAAATACTTTTATCCATCATATTTCGAAAGGACCCGGATGACTATCGTTCAGATCATTGTTAACAAGCATATTAGACATTCCTTATTTGGGATCTCTATTGATTTACGATTTTTGGATAAATTGATAGATAACTTAAAAATCATATTTTTTAAGCCTTCTGCGAACACAACAGCCCTGATCCTTCATTCCCGTTATGAGGATTTTATTTATTTTTAACGTCCTGCGGAGATCAGGAATATAGAAATAAATTTGATTCATTATTTTTTATTTATTTTTTTTTTTTAAACCTAATTGTTTCCAAAGAAAAGTAAAATAATACATTAGATTCATGAAAATGCTACAATGCAAATGCATTCACAAGATTTCTGCAGGCAAGATTGGTTTGTTCACGAAATCCATTTAAACCATCGAGATATACAATAATTGAATCCTTATCTGGAGATATGCGTGCAATAATTGCTGAAACATAAGTTTTTGTTCTTTGGACGAAAAGAATAATTGTATTTCTTAAAGTTTGATTATTGATGTATGATGATAACCTATTTGGATACTCTATATCTTAACCATATAAATTTTTTTGGTCGTTATTTTGTGTATGCTTTGTATATAGACGGAAAATCCAAAAAAGTTTTGGACACAAAAAAGTGTACAACCTATGCATAATTGTATTTTTACAGTATAACCAGTACGAACATTCAAAAATATTTTGTAACGGATATTTTGGATAGCACCCCGATCTCCATCTTACAAAAAATGTTGGTTCCGTGATCTCCAAGCCATTCAGGCTTAAATTAAATTATACCAATAACGATTACCGTTTTTTTTCTGGCTTAGAGATCGCATGATCGATACTTTTTATGACAGGCTAAGCTTCGTAAAAAAACAAAGCCACCGTTAAAAATACAAGCCTAACTAACAACGTCATTTTGGAATTTACTGATTAATTAAAACATAATCAATTTTACAATTTTATATTGTATAAATAAATAAATATGGCGTATACTTATTACTGTAAGAATAAAAAAAAAAGGTTATTTTTAATTTTTTTTTTTTTAAAAAAAATTTACATTAAATGAAATGAAAGCTATATATATATATATTCGCGTAAAAATTATTTTTTATATACTGTACAGTAATTATCAAAGTATCAAAAACACACTGAAAATAATGAATTATTGTACAAGAACTAATGCTGCTGCAACTACCGTAAAATCCGGACGTGGGTACCCTGGGTATAAATCACCGTCTAACACTTAAAACTGGTAGAGACTCGCGTCCGGATTTATTATGTTATCATGCACACTTAGATCACGCTTTTAGGCACATACGGCTAATACAATAATATTTGATTACAATATATAGTAAACAAATAATACAAGTTTATATTTTGAAAAACAATCGCTTCAAAAATCGGGTTGGGGTATACGACTCTTTTTTTAATACCCGTTTTAACTAAAATGAATAAATTTATTGATATTAGAATGCGTATATTTATGAATTCATTAGAGATTGGATCCGTTATTTGTTTAACAGAGATTAATCTTTTATTTATTTTTATATGGTTAAGCGAGTAAAAAGTTTTATAAATAATTAAATCGTTAAATTTGTTGGGAAATTATTTTTTGATGCAATATCAAAAATGTATTTTTGGCATGATCTGTTTGTTTGTAACACTATATAGGTTTTATATACTTTAATTACTCGGGCACAAAATCAGAAAGTTTACCATTACCGATTTCTAGGGAATCGTAAGTTTTTAGTAACCTAAATTTTATTATAAAATTTGGTAATCATGTGGTCCGGGGAGAGACTTATGTTAATCGTTGCCGAGTTTAGCTTTAGACCACAATCATATAAAGTTATTAAAAGGTGATTTTTACTATGTGAGAGCGATTTTATTTTATTTTATTAAAAATTGTTAATAACTGTTATTACATTCTTTTCAGAGTGATACACTATATACACTACTTATTATGAAATAATGAAAACGAGAGTTAATGTACAGTCAGACCTCTCTAAATGCAATGCGACGGGACTATATGTAAAAATTTAGCCAAACATGCGCTTAGAGAGGTATTGCATTTAGGGAGGTAAAAATCTATAGGCGCACGGGCAATATTAGTTGGGCCCAAGAGAAGACGTGCATTTAGGGAGGCTTTTTATAGGACGTGCACTTAGGGGGTTGCATTTAGGGGGGTCGGTCTTACTGTACTATTTGCAAGAAAATGTGCAATGAAGTAATGATGATGCGTGAAAACTATAGTAATCACTATATATGTAATCGGATTTCCGAGGCACGATGAGATTGATGACGTCATCGTTGTTTGAACTGTCTTAATCGCAAATCAATTTTAAATTCATTATTCTTTATACCGTCCAAGCGCGAAATAACGCCCGCCTGCGTTATTTCGAGTACGCCCATGTGCGTTATTTCGAAATAAAGGTTGATTTTTTAAATCATAACCCCTTAATTATAATAATATTTGAAAAAATGCTTCGAAACTAGGTTTGTTACCAAATAAACCTATTTTAATAAAAGTTATTCTTCACATTGAGACGATTGTTAGAGCTCGAAAATTGGTTTACTTAGTATCAAACCTAATTCCGGCATACTTTTCAAATATTAATTTTTTATACAAGAGTATTTTAAGGTGCGCGTTAATCCATGGGCGTTAATTTGATACTGCATATGCTATTTTAAGGGGTTCCGTTCCGATTTTCAAAATAACGCCCATGAGCGTTATCTCGTGCTTATAAGGTACTTTAGATAGTAGACCTCCAGAACCACAGGATCTCCAAAAAACCTAGGACTGTTTATAATAAATGCAAAGTGCGTATGCACTATGAACCTAATTTCAAGTTTCACCATAGTTTCAACCTGAGTTTTTCATTGGCTATTATAATTAGTTTCACCAGTTTCACCTGTATGTACTTTAGGATTTACCTTGTTACATTATAAACGCTCAGCTATGTACTAGCCCCGGGTCTATTATAGGTTTCAAAATCGGTGAAATGTAACAGATCCGGGTCTTGTATATGACTTTTTATGGTAATTTCAAAAGTCGAATTGCTGAATTGATTTCAATAGTTATTAAATTAATTTCAACAAATTGAATTAATTTCGACGGTTGAATTAATTTTAGCCTCTAAAAATAAATTCAGTTTCAACTGTTTGAATGTTTTAAATTTAATTTCATCCCCATATATAGTTAGCTACATATGCACATACATCTACGCAATAAAATTCGAACAATGGATGACGTCCTCGTATTCTCTATAGTTTGTTGCGAACCCCAAAAATAACCAAGTGCATTGTTATAATTTCCTTTTTTAGGTCTCGCCTAACAACGTATACAGTCTTCCCTAGCTTTTTATCTAAAATCGGATATAAACTCTGCTCAAAATTACTTATGCGTTAGAAATAAATTGTTTCTTACTTTAAGCAACCAATTTCTGTTACATCAGCATTATATAGAAATTATCGGAGTTTATGGTTTTTTGGGATTACAATTATGCATTAAAAATAAACATTTTTAACAGTAAACTAAGCTCTCTTTACTGCCTTAGAAATTGCCCTCCAATTAGTATTGTAGACATTATTTACATCCATTATTTTGAAAAAAGAGTTAGAAGTCTGTAATATGCACAACGAAACAGTGCATTCGAGTTGAAAATAACACATCAAAATCCTTTCAACTTAGTCATGATTTCATTTCTTGAACTTTCTTGTTCTTTTTTCAATACTGTACATCAATTTCAATTTTTAACTTCCTAATTTAAAGAATTGTAAAAAAGTAAAATAAAAAAGTAAAAGATAAAGGAAAAAGGTGGTAGAGTACCAATTGTTTTCAATTACGAATGTGCAGAACACTATTACGCCATTAATCAATCCACCAAATATAATAAATAATTCTTTATTTACTTCAGCTTCTCTAGTCTTTCCGATTCAAGAACTATTAGGTGTAGATAGAGATGTGATCCGTTATCCATTTCCATCCGTTTTCATATTAAAATCCGCGGATATCCGCGGATTTTAATATGAAAACGGATGAAAACGGATAACGGATCACATCTCTAGGTGTAGAAAGGGAGGTGTAAGATCGACGTGGAAACATTGAAAGAGAGTAGAAAGTAGACAAAGTGAAGAAACGACGTGGAAACATTGAGAAGTAACGATGTGACAATGTTGAAAAGTAATGCAACGTTAAAAAGTAACAACAACTCGGTGAGAAAAAAACAATGGAGCTCATCATGTAAGCTCAGTCAATTTTATCGGTCAAAAAAATTTAATTGGCCATCGGCTAATCCTTAATAATTTCAGTATGTCAAGTTTATTGATTGTTGGGTTACAATCACCTGATTTCCTGCCACGAAATCCCAAGATACACTGCCAAATATTTTGTCTAGAAATTATGCATTCTTATTTCATTACGATATTGTCAAAAGTTTTTAGCTCAAAAAAATACAATTTTTTTTTATATTACCGTTTATTTTTGGTTTGATATACCGCCTCAATGAGAACGTTAAAGGTAGTTTAATGAAGTTATTGTGCTTTAGGATATTTTCTATTACCGGTATTTACCGGTATTTATTCTAATTTTAATTTCATTAATTTAGCGACCTAAGTCAAGCAGTATTCAAGCTCATAGCACACGATAATATAAAGACCATTTTAATCAATAGCGATTTGCAAAATGGTGTAACATTGTGATTTTCGTGATAACGGAATTTTTTATGATTCTAAATTTCCTATCGCGATCGATCATATTTTTTAATCAGTAACGTCATATTTATTCGAAATCTTTAAAATTCAAAAACTCTGCTAAAATCGTTAAAGAATCCGCTTCAAAAATCACGGATCATGTGATATATTTATCGATTATTAATGAATTGATAATTGTGCCCTGGTCGATTCCTTTATTAAATATTTACTTCCTGTTTTTTTTTCATTTACACGTTAACTTACCAGCGCGTAAGTATAGTTTATTCATAAAATAATCGCAAATAGAATCTTTTCTTTCGCTTATGCAGGAAGTATTCATAAAATAAGGTACATATTTTATCGTTAATAGGACTTTGATCGTAAAATTTTTAGCGATCTTGATTAATCCCATTTGACCCCAGAATTTGAGAATTTTCCCATATTAATTTCTTGCTTTATGTAGTTGACTGTTTTGGATCTTAAAATGTCGAGATCTTGCCTTAGTCGGGATTTCGACTTGTCAGGATTATATCAGGATTTTTGGTAGATCCTTATTTCAAAAAAAAAAAAAAAAAATTTTTTGTGACACTACTGTAATAATTTTTTTCATATTGCCATTTTTGAAATTTCCTTAGTAAAGATTTCTAAAGCGGTCGAGTACTTGAGTATTCAATTGCCATTGTATAACCAAAAAAAGAAACCCATTTTTAATTATTAATAAATACGTTAAATCAATTTTTTTACGGGAATATAAGTTCGTGACTTTTTAGCACTTGCATTAAATTTTGACATTAGGTAACTGATAATGAAATATCAGATATATAATATGCTGAAATTTTAGGTGTGAATCGCATGACCGATATTAGTCAGGTGATTACTATTATTAGGAGAATTTACATAATAGGGCCCGGAAAATGAAAATAATTACACATCCCAAAATGAAAATAATATAATTAAGTTTTTAACATTTGAAATTATATAAATGTAATTTTTTTTGGCAGTTAACCGTATTGCTTTTTACTCAGTATTGCATTTATTTTCTTAGCGTCTTGCATGTAAAAATTGTAACTACTTTTAGCCAATTTTTAAAGGGAATTTAACTTAGGAATTTATAAAATATTGCACGGTGCAAAATATTGCACCCCCTATTATAACTATATGGATCATCGATTTTGTGTAACAAACTATTAAAGAAATTTTTATCAAAGCAAAAAATAAAATTTAATTAATATTAGGGTTAGGGTTAAGACCTAGGATGAAGCAGGGGTACAGTTTATGCCAAAATTTCACGAGGTGTATTTTTTATTAGAACTCCAAAGGTGGTTTCATAGGCAAAATTTAGAAGGGGTGCAATGTATTGCAGGTGCAATGAATTATAAAACCCTTTAACTTACTCTACGAATATAAATGCGTTTTTACGGTTCTAAATATCTTCGATTAACAGGTAGTAATCTTCACAAAATATGAAAGTAGTCTTGATATACGATAGACTTATTAGTTTAGAACCAAATAAACATTATGATATTGATAAATATCATGCTTAACCTAGTCAAACTTATCTTGGTAAAGAAAGGTCATTAAGCGAAAAGAGGTATAGAATATAAATATACAGTGTTGGCATTTGGACTATGTCCATATTTTGTCCATATTATTTTAATTAGGCAAATGCCAACCTGAAAATATATATAGTAGATACATACAGTGATGATGTTTAAAGTTATTTGAGCACTTAATTGTAAAATTATTCAAAATTTTAGGCCTTTATATGTAATTATTTTTACTTTGGGTCCTTATTTGTAATTATTTTCATTTCTGGCCCCTATATTCTCATTATTACTGCGAAATTTTGACCCTTGATATTATGACACAAATCAATTTCTAAGTTTTACTAAAAACTTATGATACCCTAAAAATCGGTAATCATAAACAATTGTTAATTTGCATTATGGTATAAAAATGATCGGGCCATAGTTTTTGCTAATCGTTATATAATACAGCAATAAGACAATCTTTTAAGTTTATAACTACTATATATATTATTATTTCATAATGTTAAATTTTATTTATTGTTTTTTTTTTTGCTATCAAGGTGAGATCTGTCCTCTAACTTTATTTATACGAAGTATATCTAGTAGTTAAGTGTAATGTCAGAAAATTTTTAAGGTAATGATAAGAGATTTGCAAGTTATAGCACATAAAATTTGACTATCTATATTATCTATATGCTTTATAAAAAATGATAGATTTCACTTCTAAGCTAATATTTGTATCTTACAATATATGGGGTGAGTCAGTAGAAAAGGGACAAATTTATCTAATAAGTTTGTCCCTTTTCTACTGACTCACCCCCATATTATACTTTACTATAAAAAAATTTTTTTATTTAATGTTTTTATAATATCAATCTTTTTTCCTTTTATACCAAAAACCTTTGAAGTATCTTATTTTGAAAATGGCACTATCAGCCATAGGGCATGTTATACCTGTTGATATAAGGCCATATAAAGTTAATTTTTTGGTTCTCATAATATGAGACAAAAAAAATAACCCGGCTGGCTGGACTTTATTTAAAAATTTTAAATTATAAAATTTAAATTTTAATTTTAAAAAATAATAACCTTGTATTATAGTATTAAATAAAGTAATGACCTGCCTGTCTGGACTTTATTTAAAAAATTTATATATAAAAAATTTAAATTTTATAAAATTTTTAAAAAAAATTTTTTGAATTCTACCCGGCTATTAAAACATATAAAAAAATTTTTTTCAAAAAATTTTCAAATTATGACCCGGCTGGGTTATGAGAACCAAAAAATTAAGTTTATATGACCTAAGTGTTAGTTTATAATAAAAATTATAATAAAAACATATGAATTTACTATAAACAACTTACCGGTACATATTAACTTTTTTCAAATTTGGAATTAAGCATATTGAAAAATAATAGATTAATATTAGAACACTTTTTTAAAATTTTACAAATTTTGTATATTTTCTTAATTAAATTTTTTTTTTTTTAAAAAAGAATTTCTAGTTTTAAAAGTATTATTATATATAAAATTTTATACTAAACAAAGTTTACTTAGGTAACATATATGGTCAACTCTTTCTGACGATCCCTCAAACCAACAATCACCGAACGGACCTGCAACCAAGTGTTTAGTTAGTATAGAAAATAATATACAAAACTTCTCTTGTAGCAACTAGGACTAGTAGTCTTAAGCTTGATAAGTCTTCGGATTATTTGGAGAACTGAAATAGAGTTGAAAAAGAACTCCCTTTGGGTTTTTGGCTCTCCGGTAGAAGTCTACAGAACTATCGAACAAGTAGTTGGTAAATACCAGAAGTACATGTCAAGAACTTGTAGAAGCATTAGTAGAAGCAAGCTCCTGGTTTTCTATACTATTCTATACTTTGCAAACTCCCACACTCTCTCTACGTTGGTTTTCCAGCCTCCCACATAGCTTTTCACAAAATTTTTACCAAAAAGTGGGAATTTTGGCGTACCCTCTCCAAAAGATCGACATTGTTTACCCATCCCAAAATGGAAACACAAGTCACGAGAAGTCATGAGAAATCACAACACAAGCTGCTGACGTGTTCACGTGTATCGCAATAATTGACGAACGTCTATGGAGGGTTTCTAGAAAAGTTTTGATTGGCATATCTCAACCTCTTAGTTTAGTTTTTTCCTTGTGGTTTTACTTTAGATACAGTAATGAGATCTTAGTTAATACTGTGTAATTTTTATGAGCGTAGTATAGGCTTTGATTATAATATTATCTAGATTTGTTTTTCTTCTCTCTTTTGTTTTTTCTTTTCGTCGTTTTCTTTTCTTTTCTTTTGTTTTTTCTTTTTCCCTTTTTTTTTACTTCTTTTTTGTATTCATTTTCTATTTTGTCTGTTTGTACTTTCCACCTTTTTCATGTCCTTTGTGAAGGTGAAAAAATTTAAAAGAAAGAAAAAAAATGGTCTTGATATGGCATACAACGCCGGTGTCAGTGATAGTTGGGCGTACATTGTACCAAAGTTCGAGCAAGTTCGGGCTCTGACTTGAGATGAAAGGTTGTTATGGTGGATCGCTTTGGGTACCTAGTACTTGGAGAGTTTCTTTTTGATAGAGTTTTAAAAGTAATCAGTGGCAGCATTGTATTACCCTTTCTCAAATAATAAAAAGAAGCAAGATCGTTGAACATAAAAAAAAAAGTTTACTTAGGTAACAAAATAAATTGTCTTAGTAAAAAAAAAAAAAGTTAACTATATGCTAAAGTAAAAAAATTTGATTTATAATATAAACCCTTTTTTGTCAAAATAAGGGAGCTTCCAGAAATTACGTAATTTTTGGGTAGTGGGGGTCGCCAAAATATCAGGTTATAATTCTGGTCAAAATTTTATAATTCTGGCCAAAAGTATAAAATTATAAAATTATTAATAACTTTTGATCTACTGGGCCAATTTAGATGATGTAACTACCAAAATGCTTGTCTCAATGAGACGATTCTACAAGCCCAAAATCGTTAAAATCTAATTACTGGATCACAAGATCGTTCAACTTTTGTGTAATTTTAATAGTGATTTTTTAGAATCACTAAGTAAATTTCTTTAACATTGAATAACTTTTGATCCACTGGTCCGTTTTGGATGATTTAACTACCAAAATGTTCGCCTCAGTGAGACGATTCTAACAAGCCTAAAATCGCTAAATTCCAATCACAGGATCCCAAGATCGATAAAGATTTGTATTGTTATTAACAATACAAATCTTTATCAATCTTTGGATCCTGTGATTGGAATTTAGTGATTTTAGGCTTGTTAGAATCGTATCACTGAGGCGAACATTTTGGTAGTTAAATCATCCAAAACGGACTAATGGATCAAAAGTTATTCAATGTTAAAGAAATTTACTTAGTGATTCTAAAAAATCACTATTAAAATTACACAAAAGTTGAACGATCTTGGGATCCTGTGAATAGATTTTAACGATTTTGGGCTTGTCAGAATCGTCTCATTGAGACGAGCATTTTAGTAGTTAATTTATACAAAATGGACCAGTGGATCAAAAGTTATTATCAATTCCAAAAATTGGACATAAATAATTTTTAAAAAAATATGAAATTTGATTGGCTAATAGGTATCAGATGTGGGTGGGTGGGGTAAAACTTTAAAATTTATTAGTAACAAAAAATTATGTAATTTCTGGAAGCTCCCTAACCTGCTTTGGGTTTCTAAGTAAACTTGTTCAGCATGTAATTCTACTTGTTTTAACTTTTTACTAAGTAAAAATGGTTTAAAGTTAGAAAAAAACAATTTTTTTAAAAAAATTTTTTCTAACTTAAAAGGTTGAAAAAACCCTTTTTGATTTTAATTTGAGTAGAATTACATGCTAAACAAGTTTACTTAGAAGTAAAATGGACAAAATACTTTAGTATGCACATATATAAGTTTTATATTTTTTGTATAAATACATGCAAAATTATGATTTAATTTCTTAATACTAGCCATGTTTTTGCATACCATGTAGTGTTCCACAGATCCGATCCGGATTCGGTGTTCAAATCAGATCCGGATCCATGATTTTTAAATACTACTGAATTCGGATTCATATTGGGATCTGATCTGGTAGATCCATTTGAATCTGTTAACTATAATTGGCTAGAAATTTTATATTCTGATTGGCTTTAAAGTTTTAAAAAAAAAAGCATCTTTTAACTTCTAAGCTATTTTTTTTTATCTCTAAACCGTTAAATGCTTTTTTTATTATAAAGATAAGATCAACTCTAAGTTTTCTAAGCTTTCTAAGTTTTTTTTAAAACTGCTAAGTATTTTATACCTTAAAAGTTTTCTAAGCCTTTTAAGCCTTCTAATCCCTAATGATTATAAAAGAAAGGGACATTATATTATATTTTAAATTTTAGATAGGTTTTTTTTTTTTTGAAATTTTTTTTTTTTAATTTTTTTTTTTTTTTTTTTAAAAAATTTTTTTTTTTTTTTTTTTTTTAAATTTTTATTTGTTTTTTTTTTTTTTGAAATTTTTTTTTTTGAATTTTTTTTTTTTTTGATATAAAGAACTTTGCATTATGTGTTATGTTGTTGAGCATGAAATGTTTTTTTAAAAGAAACTTTTTTCTAATACCAAAGAGCTTTTGAACTTTCATTAAAAAGTCTTTTTTTGCAATATCAGCCTTGTCTATACTTCCTCTTTGGGAGTTTGGTGAATCTAATTATGAACAAATGCCTACTTACATGACTGATAACAAAGCTGAAACCAAAGCCAAAATCGAAGCCGAAGCTGAAGCTGAAGTTGAAGGTAAAGTTAGTATATCATCTCCAATCCAATTAGAAGGTGGTCGTAGCAGTAAAACTGTACGTTCCAGGTAAAAAGTTTTATAGTATTAAGCAACTTTATATCAATTTGTATTTACTTGCTAGTTGCTTTATATTTATAGATCTTTTGTGTGGAACCATTTCAAAAAAAAAAGAGACAAGGCGACCTGTGATTTTTGTAGCACAAACTTAGTATATAAAGACGGGACCATATCAAACCTGAAGAAACATCTTAAAACATATAGAAAGCAAGTACCTGAATTAAAAAGGCCAAATAAAAACCAAGAGTGTATCTCAGTTATTGATATGCTGAATAATAAGGCAAGCGTATGTTTTTAAAATATATAATAGTTAGAAGAATATTCATGTGATTTAAAATATATTATATTTTATTAGATCAATAATCATTTTCGCGAACCATTTTAATAAAATTAAATTTGATAATTTTATTAAACAATGGATCATTAAATGTAATTGACCTTTTTTAATCACTGAAAATGAAGAACTTGTATCGATTTTTAAATTTTTAGATCCTCACACAGCAGGTATGATATTTATTAGAATAGTGCTTGAGAATAAAAAGATAAGTTCTTAGTTTTTTTTTTTAATAGCATCTTCAGCCGATACAGTAAAAAGACACATAGTGTGTGATTTTGAAATAGAACGAAGGAGCTTCGAAGAAAGTTGCAAGAAATTCCCGGAGGTATAGCCGTAACTACTGATATATGGACAAATGACAAATTATTTATGGCCGTAACTATCTACTACCTAAATGCATCATAGAAGCTTAAAAATATTTTGTTAGATTTTGTTAGTATGAAAGGTTCGCATATGGGTGCCGCAATTTCAAATGCAATGGAAACGTGTCTTCAAGAAATGGGTATTATCTCAAAGTTAGTTGCAATTACTCGTGATAATGCATCGTTTAATAATAGGTTTTTGCAAGACTTTGCATATTCTTTGTCACAAATTGGTATCAAGTTTGATAGTATGCAACAATCAGTACAATGTTTTGAACATATTTTAAACCTTGTAGTGCAAAGCATGTTAAATATCATGAGAACGGAATTAGAAAGGGTTAGTATTTTTTTTATTAATAAAATTAGGTCGATTCGTGGGTTTATTATTATTATTTATTTTATATTTATATATATATATCATATTCGTGGATTTTTGGAATTTATTATTAAAAATTCCAAAAATCTTTAATAGCGAATAACTTTTGTTCCACTGGTCCGTTTTTGATGAAACACCTGCCAAAATGTTCACATTGATGAGACAGTTCTAAAGAACCAAAGATTGCTAAAATCCAATCCTGGATCCAGAGATCTTTAACGATTTGTGTCACTTCAGGTATTTAAGGATTGGTTTTTTGCAATCCTTAAATACCCGAAGTGAATCAAATCGTTAAAGATCTCTGGATCTAGTGATTGGATTTTAATAATTTTGTATTCATTAGAATCGTTTCATCAATGTGAAAATTTTGGTAGTTGTTTCATCAAAAACGGACTGGTGGAACAAAAGTTATTAGCTGTTAAAGATTTTTGGAATTTTTAATAATAAATTCCAAAAATCCGCGGATATGTATATTTTTTTAGCTATGATTATTGATTAAAAGTGTTAGAAGAACACCAAAACATTGCGAAAGGTTGCAAAAGGCATGTCAAATTTACAATATGAGCCAATTAAAACCAATTCTTGATGTAAGCACAAGGTGGAATTCTACTTTCGAAATGTGTAATCGGGCTATAGAATTGCGAATAGTATTAGATAGTATTGCTTTAGATTCGCGGTTATATGTTCTTAATGAAGAAGAATGTGATAAAATAAAACTTGTAGTCGAAGTTTTAAAACCATTTAAAGATGGTTAGGGAGCTTCCAGAAATTACGTAATTTTTTGTTACTAATAAATTTCAAAATTTTACCCCACCCACCCATATCCGATACCCTATTAGCTAATCAAATTTTATATTTTTTTAAAAATCATTTATATGTCCAATTTTTTGAATTGATAATAACTTTTGATCTACTAGTTCGTTTTGTATGATTTAACTGCCAAAATGCTCATCTTAATGAGACGATTCTATCAAGCCCAAAATCGTTAAAATCTAATCACAGAATCCCAAGATCGTTCAACTTTTGTGTAATTTTAATAGTGTTTTTTTAGAACTAATTGCTGATTTATACTATCGATCATTAATAAAGACTTTATTGTCTTTATTAATGATCAATAGTAAAACATATAATTAACGCCTTGAAACGTTATAATAGGAATTTCTTTGAACGTCATATGAGGGATTGTTGAATTATCCAGAAATTTTTCCAAACTTTGTTGTTGGAGAGAGAGGTGAAACATCCAGATTTGAATGCTTATTGAAAAATTTTATAAAAGCATCACCAACCGAATTAGACAGTTGATGTTTACTAATAATTTCCATAAATTCACAATATGCATCGTTGGGCCAATTAACTTCGTATAGATGTAAAAGGTCATGAATTGCATCATCAGGTGAAGCACCTTTGTAGTCTCTGGATCAATTTCGATATGTATAAAAGAAGACTCAGAATCTGCTGAAAGATGCTCTGTTTCCATATCGGAATAAGGTGATACTGATACGTCTTCGTTCTAACATGCAATTATTATATAACGTTTAATAACTTATAATAGCATTTTATAATGCAACTAACTTTATATGTCATAGAATTTACATCATAGTTATTTTCTGTTTGCATAGAAGAATCTAACTCATCAGAATCTGACATAACTTCGTCCATATTTAAGTATAATCGTTAATTATCTTTTTTTTTTTTTTTTTTTTTTTTTTTTTTTTTTTTTTAAAAAGTGAGGTCTTTCCTCCGTTTCTTTATTTGAATTATGTCAATTTAAATGTTGTTACAACTTGAATTTACATTTTTTT
Source organism: Gigaspora rosea (assembly GCA_003550325.1). Lineage (NCBI taxonomy): Eukaryota > Fungi > Glomeromycota > Glomeromycetes > Diversisporales > Gigasporaceae > Gigaspora > Gigaspora rosea. Next base: position 149,788 of record QKWP01000915.1, on the reverse strand, counting down.
ATGGGGAAGGGGGGATAGAGCTACTTTACTCCAGACCTAAGACTTTACTAGTTAGGTCAAGAACCTCTAGGTTATGCTAGCTATTTGGTTGGGTGAGAGGTTATGACTGATAAACTTTTTTACCCATCTAAAGTAATTGTAATGTTTTAGTGATTTTGGTTTTTCGGTCATTTGAACTTGCTGGTTGTTTGGAGTGTTTGGGTCCGTATGTTGTATGGTTATGTGTGTTGAGGTATTGATATTTGTTTTACTTTCTAATCAACAGGTTTCGTATAGTTTTTCGATCAACTCGTGGTAGAAGTGTGGGGTAATAGATAGTAGTGTTCTGGTTTAGGTATCACTGAGCATTCACTAAGGATGGACTGGTTTGTATTGGCTTGGTTTTGGATTTGTTATAACCTCACGGCTAGTGTGGATTGATCAAAGTTCTGGTCATTCAGTGCACGATATAGGTTATTTATATGTGCTGTACTCTGCACTTGTTCTACTGAGTTTAGTCTATAAATGTGGGGGTTATACAGGGTTGATGAGGGTACACTATGAGCGAGTGATGCTTTGTATCTGGTAATATTTGCCAGGTCTCGGTCGATGCGTTTACAGGTTGATGGGAATAGAAGGGTGTTTTGAATCCTGTAAGCCAGTCGAGTTAGTATGACAGAGTTGATAATGTAAATAGCTTGTTTATCAGTTATCCGCGCCCTTTGTAGTCTTTTAACACTAATGTTGACTTCATGTTGAATTTGGTTTTGGATGTATTTGTGGCTTCGATTTCTTGTGAACCATACTCCTAGGAATTTGAGCAAATCATTCTTGTCGATATTAAATATTTGTCCGTCTTGAAAGGTAATTGGAGTAATGTCATTTGGATTGGTGTGGAAAAGAGTCGATTTATGTGAGTTAATTTTTAAGTTTGACATCTTATAGAATGAGCTTGTGGTTGTTAATATTTTTTCTAGTTCGTTACGAGAAGGTGCAATCCAGGTGGAATCGTCCATGTAGGCTAGTACCGAGGTTGAGACTGATAAAACTTTGGTTGGTTGGAGGGGTATCTGAGTAGTCATGGTGTAGCCTGGAAATGTATTATTTATTTTTCGTATGAGAGGGTCATAGTATATACGTCACAGGATCGGAGATATAGTCTCTCCTTGATCGATCCCATCTTCGACTGTATAACTATCTGTTCTTCCTAGTGTAGTTATGACTTGATTGTGTCTATTTCTGAAAATGTTCATGATAACATTAGTGAATTTAGTTGGCACTTTAATTCTAAGAAGCGCTTTTTCGAGGAGGGGGAGGTGTACTGTATCGTATGCTTTGGACATGTCTTGCGACATTATCCAGAGTTCTTTTTTATAAATCTGTGCGTGTAGTGTTCTGACCCGGGTAAGTATCACCCGGGTCACCCGCGGGTGGGCGGGTGACCCGGGTTGAGTTATGGCCCACCCGGGTGGTCAACCCGCGGGT
>QKWP01000915.1:122404-140726 GCA_003550325.1 Gigaspora rosea | reverse complement strand
AAGGCTTTACACCCAAAATCAGCAACTGTACTTATTACTCAAACAGCTCACCGAAGATGTTCAAGAAATAAAAACCGAACTAAAGAGAAAGCAAGAGGAGCAAGAGAATGAACTCTTCTCCCAAGTAATGGACGTAAGTGAATTTCTTTCTAAATATATATTTTTTTTATATCGAATATATTCATTGTAAATGTTTGTTTTGTTTTTTTTTTATTTTAAAGGGGATATATAATGGCATTGTAAAGCAGTTATTTCTGAACCATGTTTACCCGAACCAGAGTGTCCTGAAGGAGGCGTTGAAGAACCACCTCGAGGAAAAACTTCCTGACTTTATGCGAAGTATGAGTTCAAGCCAGTATACAAACCGTTTTCACGGTGAATGGTGTAGTGCGGTATGTTATTAATCGATAATATTTTTTTTTAATATTGTTATTTTATTGATTACTAACGATAACAATTAATATTTGTATCTTTTCATTATGATATTATTAATTGCTATTTTAATTATTTTAACTTAATAAATTTGTGATAATAGCTTCTCGCAAAAATGAAGAATTATCAAGGTGCAGCGCTGCAGAGCGTTAGGTCGGCAATGTGGAAAGTTTTTGGCTCAGAACGGTTGCCCTCTTTGAAAAGTAGCGCCAAGGCCCCCATAATTGTAAAATGGAAAGAAAATCCAAAAATAACCGAGTGTCATCGTTTATTGTTTGAAACAAACAGTGAAAATGTATTTTGGATCTCTGCGATAGCAAGGGCTGCATTTTCAGAAGTTGCAGTTCCCACCCTAACAAGCGAACACTGCGCTTTTGCACTAGTGGTATGTGACATATTCTTAAATCCAAAATCCAAGAGTATTACATGCGATGAGAAAAATATGAAAATTCGTATAGAGAAGTATCTTGTATATATTTGCCATTTTCTTTACTTCTTTTATTGTACAATATTTTAAACAAACTAACGGTTTAATAAATATAGAATGATTTTAATAATGGTGGTCCGTCATATAATTCATCTGAAACAATTATGAACGATGAATCAGAGGTTCGGCACCCCTCTGATTCACGGCAAAATACTCCTGAATCAGAATCTAGGAAATATAGGGTATCTAGAACTTCTTCTCAGGGTCTTTTGCAGGAAGAATTGGATGATTTGTTTGGGGTTGATAATTATGCTGATTAGTTTAGTTTTAATTAGTCATATTTGTTGTATGTAATTTAGCAATATGTATTTTTTTTTAATTAAATAAAATTTAAATTGCATTTGTCTGCATTATAAAAAGTAATATTTTGATATTAATATCAATTTACTAATTATGAGTAATAAGTATAGAGTATAATAGTATTGATATTGGTACAATTAGAAAAAATCGATTAGAATCATTATTCGTTATTAAACAATACTAATTGTGATTTTTTAAATCTGATATCTATCGATTATTATTGATTATTATCTTAATCGATAGTCATCGTTATGGGGGATTTAAATCGATTACTATCCAATAACTGATAAAAATCGATAGTAATCCCCATGCAAATTTTGGTGATGTAGCTAGAATAGGTTAGGGCATATGCATAACATTATTGTATACAGTTTGTTAAAGAAAACCCTTGTAGAAACCATTTTTTTATAAAAGAGAAAAAATCCATATAAGATATATTTGATGATGATGTAATTGTTTTATGGGGTGTACTTGGAATAAATATTTTCTTTTTTTTTATTTTTGAAGTTATATTGTGAGCATGTTCCCATTGATGTTGAGAGATATTTCGAGAAGACCAAATAGTATTTTGAAACCAATTCAAGAGATTGTTAAACAAAGTAGTAAAGAATAATTTAGTTTGTTTAGTGATGAGTAATATAATATTTTCAAAAACATTAGAAGAATAAATTCTAATAATATAGTATCTAGATGTGTTAAGTGTAAATTGGAGAAGAATGTTAAGAATTGTAACTGGGAATATAGTAGTAATTTTGAGAGAAGTGAGTATCTCAGTAATTATACTAAGGGCAGTGTCATTAATCACCTGATTATTTTTTATCAGAGGCCTACCCCCCCTCCCTCTTCCTCAATATATAAATAGTCAGGTTCTTATATATAATTTCAACTTTTTTTACCCCCCTCCCCTCCTAAAAAATCACCTGATTTTTGTTACTCCCCTAAGTTAATCACTCTTTTGACTTAAGAGACTTTTGTAGAGCTCATCAAGACGCATTTAATGGTGGGTAGACGTCAAAATCAGCTTGGTAGGTGCCGAGATATTTTTTAAAAACATTTCTTTTACTATGTAAATTTCTTTACAAACAATACTATTGTTTGCAAAAAAATTACATAGTAAAAGAACCATTTTTTAAAGATATCTTANATATATAAATAGTCAGGTTCTTATATATAATTTCAACTTTTTTTACCCCCCTCCCCCCCTAAAAAATCACCTGATTTTTGTTACTCCCCTAATTATAGATTGTTGAATATTATTGTTGTAATTTGAACAGATAAGTATATGTAGAGTATCTTTAGTACCTGAACAGCGAGAACATTTTGAAGTAGGATATAGGTATGGATAGCGAATATGAAGGTTTTCCATTGTTGAGAGATTGTTAGTTAAGATTTTAATTCTAAAAAATATTTAGAATGATTGTATTCAAGTGTGTTTAGAATAGCAAAACATAGTGTCCAATTAATTTCAGACATGTTTTTAAATATTTTAAGAGTAGTCCAGGAGTATACTTCTTGTATAGTATATATATTTTTAATAAAAGTATGTATTTTGAAAGGAATAAGATGATTGTTCTACTTAAAATAGATTGGTAGATTTAGAAAATCATGGATAATTTTAAGTATTGGTTTGTTAGTTCCACATTTTGCAAGTAGGTCTGCTTGGTTATGGAAGGAATTAAGATATAATTTGATTTTGTATAGAGTAAATGAAATGTTTTTGATAGATTTAATTTGATTAATGATAGATATAATGTTCCAATTTTTGTTTTGTATAGTTTTAAAAAAGTGTATTTGTTTTAGGTTTTTGATTGTAGTATTGTTATCTAAATGGATATTTATATAAGTATTATTAGGGATTGTAAAAAGAAGGGAAATAATTGCTTCAAGTTCAGTTCATGTTGAATCTGGATATGGAGTAGTAGCTGCATTGAATTTAATGGAGGTATTGTTTTCACAAATCCAGCCAATACCAGATTTGATATTTGAAGTTGTAAATTTTGAATTGAAGCATCTGTATAAAAGTGTAGATCTTGTGAAGCTAGATTTTGAATGAGTGTCAGAAGACTAGTAAGTTCATACTAGTAGATAGTATGATTGGTTAGATGGTGTATAAGTTGTATTTCTTGTGTAGAAATATGAACTGATTGAGAGGAAGTTGTAGCAATAGTAAGATTAAATATATGGATTAGAGCAAGAATTTCCTTGTAATCTATTTGAATGTATATTGGATTTTTGAATTTGCTAGTTTGGTTGTAGGGAAGATTAAATAAAGAAAGAGTATTTAAAGATGGAAGGGTATGGGGTAGTAGTTGTATAAAACCTAAGTCTAAAGGGTTTATACTGTATGTTGTAGTTTTTGATAAAGAAGTTTGATGTGATAAAAAGAGATTATTGTTAGAGTTGTAGTATATTTGTAAAAGTGAAAAGGAATTAGAAGTTAATAAAGATGAAAAAAGATATGTTGTATTAATAAAGAAGTTAATTGGGGGTAAGTTAAGATGAGACCATGTAGTTATAATTGTATTATCTTGTATAGAATAGAGGATATTGGAAAACTATAAAGGTTGATGACCTTTAGTGGTTTCGTTAGTGTGCAAGTAAATATTATTTCATAGAAGGCTATATTTATTGTTTGCAGTTGTAATTTGTTCAATAAATAGTAACTGGTTATTTTTCAAACTATTAATTGTAGAAGTTTGTGAATTTTGAAAGGAGAATGTCATAGATTAGATGTATGTTAGAAAGGAAATCTGAGTAATAGGAATTAAGTGAAAGATTTGATAATGTAATATTGTTTTTGGCTAATTGTAAAAGGTAAAAAAATAAGTATAAAATTTTTTGTTTTGTGACTATGTGAAATAAGTAGATTTTGGGTAAGATTGGGAGACCATACTTGGTTAACCATAATTTAATATGAGTAAGCCCAATAATATTTTTGAGAATTGAATTAGTATTAAATATACGTTCAATATTAGTAGTACTTGTTTTTTGATCAAATTGTTGAAAGTAGGTAAATTAAATATTATGGGATTAGTAAGAACTATATTGTTAGTATTTTTAGCAAGGGAAAGCATTTTTTTGGTTTGAATAGTAAAGAGTCTAGATAGTTTTGTTTGAAGATTTTTATGAATAATGCATATTTGTAAAAAATATTCAATAGAGAGTTGGAGTATAAGGTTGAAAAGTGATGAGATTTATAAGGGTGTAAGTTTTTTGTATTTTATTTGACAGATAAAGGTTTCAATTTTGTGGATAATTGCATCAAATGTTGGTTTAGTTGAACCATTTCCATCAAGATAGATATCTAAGTATCTAATGGCATTATTGGACTTTCTGGGTAGAATAGATTGATTATTAAATAGAAGGAGTATTGTTTGGAATTTGTAAGGTTTAGATTGAATATGAAGTAAATCAGATTTTGTAGGGTTGACTTCTATATTTTTAATTTTATAGAGTTCAGATGTGTCATTGAGAATATTTTGCATAGTTTCAGAGTTTTCACAGAGCCATATTGTATCCATATAGGCTAAAGGTGGGATTGAGATACTAGTACCAATAGTATTAGTAATTATATCAAGTGGGAATTGCGAAGTAATTTTGAGCATTTGACTTTGGCATTTTTGGTGAATTAAAGTAAGAATTGGGTCATAATAAATTTTCCAAAGTAGAGGAGAATATGTTTCTCCTTGTTCTATTCCAAATTGAATATTAATAGAAGAAGTAAGACTATAAGCAGTAATGATCCTTGCTTGTCTTGATGTGTGCAGTTCAGTAATTAGATTGATACCTGAACTAGGAATACCAATTCTTTTACAAGTATCTTGGAGATGTGAAATATTAATTTTGTCAAATGCTTTAAACATATCTTGAAAAAGAATCCAAGCTTCTTTGTTGTATATTTTGTAATGTTTGATAGTATTATGAAGGATTTGTATAGGAATATGGATGGATGAGTTTTTAGAAGCAGCAAAATTTAGATTAAATAGGAGATAGTTATTAGAAATAACTTGGTCAAGTCGTTTGGTAAATATTTTAGTAAAGGTTTTTTTGAAAGGTTCTATAATAGAAATTTGATGAACTTGATTTAAAGTAAAATTCCAAACAGATTTTTTCGAAATAAGAAATATATTCGAGGACTTCCAATCTACAGGAACTTTTTGAAGTTGAAAGCACTTGTTAAAAAATTTTTTAAAGAGTGTTTGAGCTTTGTAACTAGCATATTTAATGTATTCATAGCAGATTTCAGAGGAACTTGCTGCCTTTTGGTTTGGAAGATCATTTAAGATTTCTTGCATTCTTAATTTGTAATATCCTAAAATAATTTATAGTAGTGTTCTTCGAGTTCAGAATATGGTTCATAGAGATGATAGAATTCAGAAGAGGATAGAATTGGTTGAAATAGTTTTTCTTTAAAATATTCAGAGAAGTGATTGTGGATTGCATTAAGAATTTCATTATGTTCTGTAAAGAGTGAGTTTTTAATAGCTAGTCTATCAATATGTATATTATTATATTTTTCAAGAATTTTTTTGTAAAAAAGTTTTGGGGTTTCTAGAAAGGATTGGTTATGGTTTTCAATTTTTTGTTGAATTTCTTTATAGATAGTTTGTTATTGTTGAATATTAAGAGCAGTTTTGATTTGTTGAAATTCTTCTTTAATTTGTAATGGAGTAGGTGCTAGTAGTTGAAATGTACAATTAAGGTATTGTAGGATATATGTTTCACAAAGTGGAAGAAAGTTGGAGGAAGAGTTATGATTTTTGAGATATTGTATTTCTTTAAATCTATAAAAGAGAGGAGTTTGTTTTGATGAAAAAATTTTTTTAATTTCTTTAATAGTATTAATTTTGTGAAAAGGAATATGTTTGGTAATAGCTTTAATGAGAGTTTTTTGAAGTTTATTTCAAAAATTGTTGAGCTGGTTTTGGTTGATAATTTGATCTATTTGTGTATATAGTTTTTGCTTGGAGCAGTTTTTCTATAAAAATTTCTTCCTTTTATGTTGTTTACATGTTTTTGGTTTGTTGATTATAACAGATAATTCTAGTGTAATAGTATTGTGATCTGATTCAAACAGACTGTTTGAGAGAATATCTGTATATTCTATATTTGAAATACTCAGATTAGTCCAGATTTGATTTATTCTACTTTGAATATTTGAGCATTGAAAAGTAAATTTGAGGAGTTAGAGAAAAAGAAATGGTAAATATCTTTGTATTGGTGAATAATGAGGAATTGATGTTTTTTTAGATAGAGAATGGTTGATTCAAGGGTTAGGAACACTACTAGAACACTATTAAAGTCTTCCATGATTATATATTAATATTTAGGATTTTGACATAATGTGATAATTTGTTCCTGTATTTCTTTTTGGAGTTGTTTTTTCTCAGTAGTAGAAATATAGATTTGAAGTAATCTAATAGGAGTGTTTTTAAGGGTAGGGTGAATGTAGATTATTTATCATATAATTTGTATGGTACAATGAGATTTATAACTGATTTATATAGAAAATAAAAATGTGCTACAAATAAAACTTTTTACGATTGTTATTAATTTAGCCAAAAATTTTATAATATATAGTACAAAATACTCTTTTTAATAATAGTAAAATTTTAATAAATATAGTATTTGAAAAAATTATACTTTTATATGTTGTAAAGTTTTTCTAAGTTGGCTCGAAAATGAATAATTCTGATTGGTTAAATCTATGTTGTTTACAATTGTGATTGGTCGATCACCTGATTCCATATGATCACAACGTGATCACTATTAAAAATAATCCACGCTCACCCTACCCTTAAATGAAAATCAAGACCTATTATATGGCTATTAATATTGTAAGTGTGTGCAACATATTTGGAGATTTTGTTGTGGATAAAAATTCCTATACCAGCTTGATGTGGATTGGAAAAAGAGCTCCAAAAACTAGTATATTTTTGATTTTGTTATTTAGAAATTTGCTATCTTTTTGGGTTAAATAAGTTTCTGAAAGACCAAATGTATCATATAGATTTTGGTTTAAAGTTTTTTCAATAAGAAGTTTTTTTGTTGGTTGTAAGAGACCATTTGTGTTAAGTGAGACTATTTTTATGGGAATTGAGATATATTCGGGTTCAAGTATTATAGTTTGATTTGGTATATACAAAAGTATATTAGAATTGTTCATATTAGTTTAAATATTGGATATAGGAGTCATATTGGTATTAGGGTTTAGTGTTGTATAATGTTGTAAGTTGGGTGTTGAGAAAAAGAAATTATCAGTAAAGATTGGTATTTGAAATTTGTTATTAAGTGATTTAAGTTCTATATCAGAGTAATATAGCAAATCTTTAAAGAGTGGGAATATTATATAATCTGGTATAAAGTTTTCAAATAGAAGGTATATATGTGCTTCTGTAAAAATGTAGTCAAGTTGGGAGTGCAGTTTGATAGAAATTTTAATATATTGGTTGGAATAGAACATAGGGTAATATTCTTGTATATATTGCAAGAAAGAACTCACAGTTTGTAGAGAAGGTAGAGCTTGTAGTCTATGATAGTAAAGAAATTTGTTATAACATGCTTTTGGATTGTATATTTCAAGAAGGTTAGGATTAGAATTAATATAGTTTCTTTTACTTAAAGAGTTTGTAGGTAGTTCAATTTCTTTATCACTGAAGTTTTTTTCAAGTAAAGATTTATCATAGATTTCTGATGTTGGGTAGTTGTTAGAACTGGTATAGTTAATGATAGAAAAGTATTAAATGAGAGTAGTACTTCAGAAGGAGATGAAGACATAGTATCTGAAGCATTGTAGTTGTCTTCTGTAAAAGCGCTCGCTGAGGATCCCGAAATATACATAGATAGATCAGGTTAATTATAGGGTTACTAAAAAAGGAAAGATCTGCAGAAAAAAACTTCAAAAATAAGCAAAAATATTACTATAAATAGAAAAGATCTGCATAAAAACCCTCAAAAATAAGCAAACTCATACCTGACCTATCTATGTATATTTCGGGGTCCTGCTCGCTATATACCCGGTTCTCATAGTTGTGCGAGAAGCTAAAGTTTGCTCTGTAACTGTCATTAATTAGTTTTTCCACATTGAAATTACTTTTAAAAGGGGTCATAATTAAAATATTTTGTCTAATTACTAAAATTTTATATATTTATATTTTATTTTTAGCAATTTATCTACATTTTGCAAACATCATTATAACAAGTTAAGTTGTGCTATATAATCAATCCAGATACAAAAAGTTGTTTAGGGGGCTTCCAGAAATCAGCTAATTTTTTTTTACTATGAGCCCACCTCACCCCTACCCCACCCACCCCACCTGATACCTCAATCAGCCAATCAGATTTTACAATTATTAAAAAGTTAGATATAATATTTAATAGTAAATAACTTTTGATCTACTGAGCCAATTTTGATGATTTAACTACCAAAATGATCCTCTCAATGAGAAGATTCTAGCAAGCCCAAAATCATTAAAATCTAATTACTGAATGGAATAGATTTGTGTTATTATAGAAGTTTTATAATTTGTTAAAAAATTATAAACCATTTATAAAAGCACAAATTTATTCTGATCTCTGGATCCTGTGATTGGATTTTTATGATTTTGGGCTTGTTAGAATCCTCTCATTGAGCTGATCATTTTGGTAGTTAAATCATCGAAATTGGCTCAGTAAATCAAAAATTATTAACAATTAAAAATTAATATTTAATTGTTAATAACTTTTGATCTACTGGGTCAATTTCGATGATTTAACTACCAAAATGATCAACTCAATGAGAGGATTCTAGCAAGACCAAAATTATTAAAATCCAATTACTGGATCCTAAGATTGGAATAGATTTGTGTTACTATAGAAGTTTTATAATTTATTAAAGAATTATAAACCATTTATAGTAATACAAATTTATTCTAATCTCTGGATCCTGTAGTTAGATTTTTATGATTTTAGGCTTGCTAGAATCTTCTCATTGAGCTGATCATTTGGGTAGTTGAATCAGCGAAATTGGCCCAGTAGATCAAAAGTTATTAACAATTGAAAATTAATTTTTAATTGTTAATAACTTTTGATCTACTGGGCCAATTTTGATGATTTAACTACCAAAATGATCAGCTCAATGAGAGGATTCTAGCAAGCCAAAATCATAAAAATCCAATCACAGTATCCAGAGATCGAAATAAATTTGTATTACTATAAATGGTTTATAATTTTTTAATAAATTATAAAACTTTTATAATAACATTTATTTATTCTGATCTTAGAATCCAGTGATTAGATTTTAATGATTTTGCTTTCTAGAAACTTCTCATTGAAAGGAATGTTTTGGTAGTTAAATTATTAAATTTGATCCAGTAAATTAAAAGTTATTAATTATTAAATATTGTTAATAAATCTATAATTTTGGTCAAAAATAATTTTGTAACTTTTGGCCAGAATTATAAAATTTTGGCCAGAATTATACCTGATACTTCAGCTAACCCACCCGCTCTCTCTGAAATAAGCTGATTTCTGGAAGCCCCCTTATATAGAGTAAAGTAATAATTAATTATAATTAAATAAAAGTAGATGTAGCATGTAATCAGGCTTTAGTATCAATAGCAACTTGGTACTTACTCTGTATACACGTGTATATATTATGATTATTAATTGTATGTCAATAAACAAATAATTATATAATACAATTGCGTAAAGTGCAGAAGTGTAAATTAGTTAGTAATTTATATAATAATTGTAGTTAATATTATCTCTATAAGTTCTTGATCATATTTAATAAAAATTTTTTTATTTGAATTCTATGGATTTGTAGAATTAAAATAAAAAATTTTTTATTAAATTTGGTCAAAAGCTTGTAGAAATATCTTTGATGGAATTCTTCTTTATAATGCTTTTTCACAATAACTTAGTTACTGTTTGGTAATGATTTACAAGAAATTTTACTATACTAACTAAAAAAAAATTTATAACAGACTTGTAGCACATATCATCGACTAATAGAATTTCAAATTTCATAAAAAAATATTAAAAACTCATGAAGATATTAATGTTTTTGTAAATTCAGATACATATGTTTTTGCAAGTTTTACTCTAAACTTCAAATGCTTTCTAAAGCACTTTTTCAAAATAAAACCTCCAAAACGTGACTAAGTAAGTTGATAGTATAGGTATTTGAGAGTCTTTAATTAAAATTTTATCAAAAACGAATTAATTTTGACAAAGTTATAATAATTTTTCAATTTGCTTCCAGATTTAGAATTTTCTAAAATTTTCAATTTTGATAAAAACAGAAAAATCATTATCACAGGCTAGATTTTCACAAGTTCAAATGAAACAAGTTACTGCATACTAATAAAATCAATAGAGAATAGGTTAAAATTTTGCTTTCTAAAATTTTAAGTTATTTGGTTAAATATTCATTCTATAATTGCTTTTTTTTATTTGGTATAGCTTTTTTATAATATACTTTTTGGAAATAAAAGAATTTTTCATAAAAGATATCTCTATGAGTTCTTGACCAAATTTAATGAATTTTTTTTATTTAAATCTATATATTTGTAGAATTAAAATAAAAAAATTTTCATTGAATTTGATTAAAAACTCGTAGAAATATCTATTTTTGATATAAGATTTTTCTGTTTTATAAATATATATCATGTACCAAAATTGTTTAGGGAAGTGCAGTAAATTATGTGATTAGGGTTTACATAGGTCCTGATCTCCCTAGTGATAGACTATTGACCAATCAAATTTTATAATATTTAAAAAAAACTCAAAATGTCGTTGATCTAAAAATAAGCTACTCCACAATTGACAAAAGTCACTACATAGTAAAATCTAAATTTTACTATGCAAATCGATTAAAATCACATATGTAACCTTATTTAACAGCTAAAAATACACTTACCATAAAATTTTCATAAATATTAGAGAACTTTTTATTAATTGACTTTTGATTTTTATGTTCGATGGAAAAATTAAATTTTTTAAAAAAATATATTTGCCCTAAAATTGACAAAAGTCGCTATATAGTAAAGTCTAAATTTAATAAGCAAATCGATTAAAATTGCATAAGTAACCTTATCCACAGATCAAAATACACTTACTATAAAATTTTCATAAATATTGGAAAATTTTTTATTAATTGACTTTTGATTTTACGTTTAATAGAAAAATTAAAATTTTTTAAAAAAATATATTCGCCCCACAATTGACAAATGTTGCTACATAGTAAAGTCTAAATTTTACTAAGCAAATCGATAAAATCGCATAAGTAACCTTATTTAGCAGGTCAAAATACACTTACTATAAAATTTTCATAAATATTAGAGAATATTTTATTAATTGACTTTTGATTTTTACTTTTGACAGAAAAATTAAAATTTTTAAAAAAATATATTCGGCCAACAATTAACAAACATTGCTATATAGGGTGTGGCGACTTAGAGAAGTTGGTAAGTTTCACCCCCAAGTGGCAGGTCTAGGGTTCAAATCCCACTAATGATGCTTTGAAAAAATAGACCTGTGTTCCGGTAACTGTTTCCTGTCGATCAGTTGGGTACATTATCTGTAGTCCTTGGTTACTATCTCGAATGGGAGCTTTCAGGCAAAGTTGTATCTTGTAATATAGACAAATCCAAGAAACCGGGAAAACAGAAACCTATTTGGCAAGATCCGAGTAAGGAGGTAGCAAAGATCTTTGACAGTACTACCAAAACCGGAATATTGGACCGGAGCTGAAGTACCTGACGTCGACCTTAGAAACAAGGTCTACCAACCTGGCCACTGGATTGGGTACCAAAGGAAAAGGACCTATGTTATAGAAGTAGGTACCAGGAGGAGAAAAACTATGATAGCACCTAATGCCGAGTAGATCAATCCTTCTGGGCCAACTGGATTGGAAGTCTGGGAAAACCAGTGAAGAACCGGTAGAAAGTGATGGTGAATACCGGGGTTGGAGCAAACCTTACAAGAGCAGAAGTAGGTATTGGTAAGAGGACAGGTAACCCTGTCTTGCAAGTATTGGCCTCGATCATAGCGATAAGTACCGAAGTGTAGGTAAATACCTGATATGGGACAGGTACTGCTCTACCAAGTCTCCCGTTAAGAATAACAGGACCGGAAATACCCGGCTGGGTCCTAAGGCAATGGATAAGTATCCGGAACTTGCTAACTGACTTATGTAATGGGCCTGTTCTGGTTATACATGAGGACAAAAGCATTTCGGGTTCTAAAACCCGAAATTAAAATTTGAAGACGAAATTGTTTTTGACCTTTTTACTTGAAAGACGAAATTATTTGATACTTTTTTTGAATAGACGAAATTATAAAGAATATATCTATATAAATTTTATTTGCTCTTTTCTATAAAAAATTTTAATTTTCTCTAATGAAGACGAAATAGGCCTTTTTCAAAAATCAATTTCGGTGCCATCACTAGTTCTGGTAATACAAGATGGGTTGGTAGGCGGAACATGGATCAGAGGGTTTAAATAGGCAATTCCCATAGTTGGGTTGCAGGTACGGCAGCTAGTGTGGAACCCTAGGGCGAACCACTTAAATTAGACACCAAAAGTGTACGTGTGGCTAGATGTATTCTCATTTATGGGAACATGGATCAAAGGGGTTAAATAGGCAATTCCCATAGTTGGGTTGCAGGTATGGCAGCTAGTATGAAACCCTAGGGCAGACTACTTAAATTAGACACCAAAAGTGTACATGTGGCTAGATGTATCCTCGTCTATGTAACAAATGCCGGTATTTTCCCTAGAGGATACCGATGGTCCTAATATCTTAAATAAAATTCCTAAGTCCCAAGACAGGCACTTTAATTAAAAAAAACAAACATTGCTATATAGTAAAGTAGTAATATAGTTCGAACAACCTAGTCCCAACAAATGGAATTTTCTAGCAGCCAAATCTAAAATTTGCATAATGCGGCCAAATTTGATATTTTCATTATATGCGGCCAAATTTGATATTTTTATTATATGTGATATTTTCATTATATATGACCAAATTTGATATTTTCATTATATATATGGCCAAATTGGCACATGCTCATTTACCAAATTACTTTAATTGATAGTCACGCCAGTTAATCAGAGATCGTCTATAATGTAACGTGATGCAAATCACATGCAAAAATCACTATAGTGTGAATGTGGCGTGCATACATATAAAAATATTTTTTACTAAGTTAATGATACATGCCCACTAATTGAAAGTTGTAGAGCTCGTTGAGACGCATCTAACGGTGGTTAGATCATCCAAATCGGCCCAGTGGAGGCAAGATATCGTTGAAAAACGATTGGACGACTATATAAAGTCTCTATGTAATTTACATAAAGATTTTATATAGTCGTCCAATCGTTTTTTGACGATATCTTGCCATCCATTGGGCCGATTTGGATGATCTAACCACTGTTAGGTGCGTCTCGACGAGCTCTACAGCTTTCAATTAATGGGCATATATCATTAACTTAGTAAAAAATATTTTTATATGCATGCACGCCACATTTACACTATAGTGATATATAGGGCGGCCAAATTTAGTATATATAGGGCAGCCAAATTTAGTATACATAGGGTGGCCAAATTGCTTGTTTTTATAATATATATAGGGCAGTCAAATTTCATATTTAATTATAAAAATACTATAACTTCAACCTGCTATAACTTTTTTATAAATAGATTTAAGAAAAATTAAAAACCATAGAAGTGTTTAGCTTGTTTTGATTTAACATTTTAGGATAGTATTTTTTGATTACTATTTTTTTTGAAGAAGGATTAGCAATTTGAATGTCATCAATTTTATTTGTCAGGACTAGGTTGTTTGCACCATACAATTCGAAATCGAATTAATTAATTAGTTGTAAAATTGACAACTAATCAATTTGAATTTTACAGACCAAACTTAGTTGATTAATCGATTAGTCAAATAATGATTAATCGATTGGCCAACTAATTGATTAATCGACTAATTAATCAATTAGTCAATTGGTTGTTTAATTAACTGATCATATAAGAATATTAACTCAGCTGTTTTTAGTTGCTACTTTATGTGTATATTACCAAGTTTTTATTTATTATTTATTCAATTAATCGATTGGTCAATCGATTAGTCAACTAATCAATTAATCGATTAGTCGATTAATCGCCAACTAATCGATTAGTTGAATAAAATCGATTAATCGATTAGTTGGATAAAATGATCTATCAACTAATCAATTGAAAAATTTTCATCAATTTGTATCACTATAGTAAAGTCTAAATTTAACTAAGCAAAATCGCTTAAATAGCTTTATTTAGCAGGTCAAAGTACACTTACCACAAAATTTTCATAAGTATTGGAGAACTTTTTATTAATTGACTTTTGATTTTTACATTTGACAGAAAAATTAAAATTTTTTAAAAAAATATTTACTTCAATACTATTGGCTATTTAGACTATATATATATATAGGACATGATAAATGGAAGACCCCCTAAAAAATTATGTGATTTACTGCACTTCTCTTACAAAAGAAATTCAAATTTAGTTGCAAATGAAAAATCTAAATATCTTCCTTAATATTAATCTATTTTTAATAAAATTTTAACTGAAGACTCTTGAATATCTATTTTATCAACTTACTTAGTTATATTTTGGAGTTTTCATTTTGGAAAGTCTTTCTAAAAGTATTTGAAGTTTAGAGAAAAACTTGCAAAAACATATGTATCTAAATTTACAAAAATATTAATATCTTTATGAGTTTTCAATATTTTTTTATGAAAATTGAGATTCTATTAGTCAATTATATGCTCTAAAAGTTTACTTAGTATGCAGTAACTTGTTTTATTTGAACTTGTGAAAATCTAGCCTGTAATGATAATTTTTCTGTTTTCATTAAAATTGAAAATTTTAGAAAATTCTAAATCTGGATGCAAATTGAAAAATTATCATAACTTCATTAATATTAATCTGTTTTGAAGAAATTTTAACTAAAGACTCTCGAATACCTATTCTATTAAGCAGGGTTGGGCAATGGACATATCCGGTGGTTTTTTACTGGACATTGGACATTTCCAAATTGTCCTAAATAATGTCCAGTGTCCGATAAGGCGCAGTTTTGGTTAGCATTGTACAATGTCCAATAATCTTGCATAGGACAATTCGGACAAGTCTCTATTGTCCAATGCTATTCGATAATAGATGAATTTTCGAATAAACATTATTTTAGTATAGTGTTAACTTTTAGGCCCTTTTTTCTAAGTATACTTCTTTTAAAAAGATTGAATCCAAAATTATTTCTTTATTTTGAAACTATAATTTTCATTTTTGCTTTATTGCAATTAATCAAAATTAGTTTTGCCATAACACCAGTTTTTTTAAGCTTTACTTGTTACTGTACTGAACACAAATGATATGCATATATAAACATTATACATTTCAATTTCTTGAATAAAAATTATAACTGTGAATTCATTTATTTATTAAGGTACAAATAAAAAATATTATCTAAATTTGAAAGTAAAGTAGAATCACAAAATTGATAGTGTATCGATTATTTAATATGTACTAACCAAATTAGCGCCATGCTATCCTCTTTCCCAAAAAAAAAATCATACTGTCATAGTGCGCACTGTATGGGCATATGCACTGACTAAAAGACCCAAAATATTTTGCACGAAAAAGAGGGTATTTTAGTCAATATATTGCAATCATATGATACAAGAATGAAAAAAACTCAATCAATCCCTTAATATTAAACGATTAATTAATGTAAATATGTAATCCACATTCATGTGATGTTTCTCACATAGCCTGGAGCCACTAGGCAAAATTAGGCAGTCAATTAAAGCTCATAGTCGAGAATGAGATAAAGGAGTCAAAAATAATAATGCCAAAAGTGGAATAGGCTTGGTCTACGCGCGTGAAAATCTAAGATGAATTCAAAAAAAGCTTCGAATTCACAAGATGCGTGTTAGAGACAAAAAAAAGAAAAATTGTATGAAAATACTTCTTATACATATACCAAACCTCAATAAATTAGATCTTAAAAAAAATTAGAAATAGATTAGATGGGACAAAACAAAATCTTTTCTATAGTTATTGTAAATTATAAAAAGAAGCTATTTTTAATAAAGGATACAAAAATTATTTAAGTCCCTAAAAAAAACTTTGTCAGTTATCGTGTTGTTTTTTATCTTGCTAAATCGTATACTCAAAAAAAAATCACATTATAAATATTTTAATAATTTTGTCAAACACTTTGTTAATTGATTGTATCCAATTCGTAAATTATGCAACGCAAAGGAGGCAAGTCATCTCATTCCCTTAGTGAAATACTTTTATATTATTCCTAATGAATGGGCAAATAAAAGTAACCGAAAATGTATTTGTCGAGCTTGTATAGATACAGTCGGAAGAGATTTTGCCCTACAAGATGATGATATGAAAATTACAAATACTAAACGTTATTGTGCCAACCATCTCAGAGACTGTCCTTGTTTTGCTGCCAAGCATTCACCCGAACAAATACAACTTATTCTTAATTCTGCTACATCTTCAACACCAAACAAATGAGTAATGATATCTTATACCAATGAAAAGACAGATACAGGATGTAGGTGAGATTTTCCAGGTCACGTGGACTCCGACTCGCCGACCCTACTCCAGATGATCATCACATTACTCTATATTAGTGATGATCATGTTCGTGTACCCAGATAATCTTTTTTTTTATTTTTATTTTTTTTTGTATTTAGCTAATTTTTTTGGGGCGTCTTTTTTTTTAGATAACGGTTAATGGTTTAATTTCGCCGTAGTTGGAGTCGTCGTTAATGGAGTCATCGTTAATGGAGTCGTTGTTAATGGAGTTGTCGTCAATGGAGTTGTCGTCAATGGAGTCGTTGTCAATAGAGTCGTCACCAATGGAGTCGTCGTTACTGGAGTCGTAATAGGTGCCGTGTCGCTGTTATAATTGAGTTGCCTTTGGGTGTAGTCGTAATAGGTGCCGTGTCGCCATTATAGGTGAGCTGCTTTTGGGTGGAGTTTCGCTGGTGTTTTTTTTTTTGTCGAATCTCTACTTTCCACCTTTGTTAATTTCGGTTTCGTGCTGCCGCTGTGGTAGGTATCGTATGATTTATGTTGTCTTGGAATGAATTTTATTGTTCCTCCACCTTTTTTCTATAATCGTTGGTTTCAGTTTCGTGCCGCTGCAATTATGGTAGGTGACGCGTTATTTGGGTAGATTTCGTCGCTTAATTTGCTTCGGGGTTTTTTTTTATTTGTTACATATTTAACTTTTCCACTTCTTTCTGTAGTCGTCATTTCATGCGTAGTTATAAATGGTGCTGCCATTATTCGTGTTGTGTTTGTGATGGCCATTTCGTCGTGATTGGAGGTATCGTAGGACCCCGAACTATACATAGATAAGTGGCAATTTGCTTTTGCTTATTTTTGACAATTTTTTGTAGATCTTTTCTATATTTAGTAATATTAATGCTTATTTTTGACTATTTTCTATAGATCTTCTCCATTTTTAGAAATATATAACAATTTTTTAAAATTGTTAGCTATTTATAGATTGTTTGGGGTCCTGGTATCGTTGCTTCTTGTAGGGTTAGAGTAAATTGTTGTTAGGGCTAGGATAAGTTAGTTGATAGGATTAGAGTAAGTTAGTTAGTAGGTTAGGGTAAGTTAGTTGGTAGATTAGAGTAAGTTAGTTGGTGTTATTTGGTTAGGCTGTCCTCTCGTGTGTTTATTTAGTCTGCGATGAAACGATTGAATAAAATAAGAGCTTTTAAAGTGTTTTTTCGTCATAATTCTTCCAATCTTGGTCTGATAATTATTTTTCTAAAAATAAATGTAAATAAATAATTTAAATAAATAAATGAAATTATACGAATTAAAAAAATAAATAAAATTGAACCGAATTTAAAAAACAAAATGAATTTAAAATTATTAAAAAATTAAGAAAAAATGACGAATATAAATAAATAAATAAATAAATAAAAAAATTAAAACAAATAAAAAAAATTAAACGATTAAAGAAAAAAAAATAAAATAAAATATTAAAAAAAAATGTTTATAAAAAAAAATAAAAAATTTAAATTAAAAAAAAA